>JADBJO010007571.1:60000-66008 GCA_016801955.1 Conus betulinus | reverse complement strand
AAAAAAAAGGAGCTTTTTAGTTAAGTTGTTGTTTCTAATAATGTACCGCTTATATTGAATTGGTGAATATCGGAATTGACATGAAAAAAGTCACCACACATGTTTAAAAAAAAAAAATGGACAACACACATTGGCTCTGTGACGATTTCCAAATTTTTAAGGCCATTTGTAGATAAAATATTTTGTCCATAGTATAACAATATCGAGTCTTCGTCCGTTTGAGTTATTTTCATCAGTGCCAAACAATATTAGTTCAACGTTGAATGACATGCGCACATGGTGCGCGATTTTCTGTTTAAGTAACATTTCCAGATTTTGCCAGAAAGTTTTAGAGTAAGTACATAGCCATAAGTAGTGGTGGATAGAATCTCGTTCGCTATTGCAAAAAGTACATCTATCATTTTTTGTTACCCCCATTTTTTTCAGAAACAACATTTGTAACAAGGATTCTATGACAAATTCTTAACTGAAACCATTTCAGTTTTATATTTCTTTTATTTTATTGGCCAACTTTAAAACCACGTTCCAGTCACACAGAGTATCATTTTTTTTTCCCCCCAGTTATTAAACGGTTTACATAAAAAAAATTCTCTGCATTTTTAGAAGATGATTATAGTATAAACATTGAACCTTTTTTTTTTACACTGCATACTATTTGAAGTGCTTTTGGATGTTGATATCCAACGTTGCTGTCTATTTTGATACCTCTTATTCTCATGTATTTTTTTTATTGCTTGTAAACAACTGACGTAATGTAGATAGTTCACATTTATTTTATATTTTCTGCAGAAATCCTCCCAGCTTAAAAAATCACCACTTTCGTTTAGAGTATCTTTTACAAGGAGAACATCTTAAGTGCCCAACTTCTCCAGAAAAAAAAAAAATGTTTGGTCGATTTTAAATTTCTCGTTGTAAAAAAATAGGTTCAGACACAATTTCTTTTTGCTTTCATTCAAATCGATATTAGTATTTTAGATCTGCGAATGCTAAAAATACATCTCTCCAGAAAAAAAAAAAAAATACATCAGCATTTAGTGTAGCGTTTTGCTCCATAACTACTGAGATTGTTTACTTCTGGACATAGCGTCTGAAGTACTATTTTCCATTTTTGAGATCCGATATATAGCTTTCTTATCCATGCTAGTTTTTAATGACTTTATAAAAGTTTTTATGTCTGGGATTCCTAGTCCTCCGTGTTCAATGTCGTACGTGGAATATGGTTTTTTTTTTTTTTTTTTTTTTTTTACTTTTGTTGGTTTGTTGTCCCCATATGAAGTCAAAGCACATCTTTTGTAGTGATTTAATCTCAACATCTGGTGGGTTAGGTAATAAAATCCATAAATAAACTAACTTTGAAAGAATTAGAGACTTCAGTATTGCAACTCTGCCTAGTGTGGTACACATTCTTTTTGCCCAACTTTTAAATAGAATTTTTACTTCTAAAAGTTTGTTCGCTACATTAATTTCCGTTAGATTTGTTAAATCGTTTGAGAGCCAAAGTCCTAGGATTTTGAATTTTCTGGGGTTCCATTCCATATGCTTATGTGGTAAGTATTTTTCAGGTGAGTTTTTTTTTTTTTTTTTCCCTAACCAAACATTTATTGTTTTTTTCAAAGTTAAGTTTTTAATCCCGAAATTTGTTCAAACTCGTTTAATATTTCAAAGACTTTTTCATACGACTTCCTGTCTCCATGTAGAGTAAACGTCGTGTCATCAGCAAACTGGTTTATTTTAAACACAGTGTTCGAAATAACTATACCTTTTATTTCTTGATCTTCTCTTATCTTGCATGCTAGAATTTCAGCACACAAAATAAATAGATAGGGGGAGACTGGTTCACCTTGACGACATCCTTTTTTAACATCAAAGCTTCGCGAAAACTTTTCCATTAACTGTTAAGTACGATTTTATATTGCAATAGAAGATAGAAATCCAGTTACAGAGATCTTTACCGAAACCAAATGTTTTAAGAGAGATTTTTTCTATGAACTTCCAGCTCACCGAATCGAACGCTTTTTCAAAATCAACTGATACAAGCAGTCCAGGCAAATTCTTCTTTTCTAAATAGTGCATCATATCGTAGATTATTCTCAAATTATCTCCGATGTATCTGTCTTTTATAAACCCAGTCTGATCTTCATTTTGTTAACTTTGGAAGCACTGTCTTTATTCTATTTGCTATACAAGTTGACCCGATCTTATATGTTACATTTAAAAGTGTAATCGGTCTCCAGTTTTTCAAAAATTCTTTTGGCTTATCGCCTTTTGGCAGACTTCCCTTTGTGTTATGGACATTTTACCGTTACTGAAACCTTCGTTAATGGACCTGACAACAAAATCGCCCAGTTGCTTCCAGAAAAATTTGAAAAAAATTAACAGTCATCGCGTCAATTCCCGGACTTTTATATTTTTTTCATATGTTTTAACGCTATTCTAATTTAATTAGTTTTGGTAAGTTTATGATGTATTGTTCTAAGTCAACATTTTTGGTTTGTCCTTCTTCATATAATTCTTTATAGAATGTTTTAGTTTCTTCCAAAATCTCGTCTGTTTCTGAAAGTGTCCGGTCGCCATGTGTTACAAGTTTAAACATTTGTTTGCTCACAAAGTGTCTTTTCTCAAGGGAACAAAAGTATCTGTTTACTTTTTCTCCATCAGATACCCATCTCGCTATGGAGCGCAAGATTATACCGTCCATTTTTATTTTTTCTGATTTCTAACAATTGTTTCTTCTTTTCTTGTAAGAGCATTAAGTCACTTTTACGTTTGAAGCTATCTTTTTCCCAGTTCTTGTCTTTCGTGGTCTAACTCTTGCTCTTTCGCGTTAAGTTCCCTTTTCTTTTTTATTGCATATGTAATTGCTTTTGCTCTGATTTCCATTAGTAGAGTGTCTAGGAACAACTGGTCTGATATTGTAAATTGTATTTCATTGTTTGGAATATCCATAATTTTTGTTCTACGTACGGTAACACTGCATATTGTTCTTTCACTCTTTCGATTATTTCATTAATAATTTCTACATAGCTGCGATCTTTCAGTAAGCATGCATTAAATTTCCAAAACATTTTCTTTTTTTCTTCTTTCTTAAAGTTCAATTCTAAGGTTATTAGTGAATGATCACTCCTGTATCCCACGAGAATATCAGCATTTTTTACATTGCTGAGCAACGAGTCGGAAATTAGAAAAAAATCTAAACGACTTTGCTGAAACGGTTGCATTCTTCTCCAGGTAAAACGAGTAGTTTCTGGGTTGAGTTCGCGCCAGATATCTACCAGCTCTAAATCGGAAATCATTTGTAATACTGTGTCACACTAGCTTTAATGTTATTAATATGCTTGTAATTATAATAATCTAAATTTGGATTAAGCACAAAATTCCAGTCTCCTGCTAATACTACATATGTAACACATAATTCTCCTATTTTCTTTTGATACTTTTATAAAAAATCTGGATCGTCTTTGTTTGGACCATATATATTCGCCAATGTGATCTGTTTATCCTGTGTGTTAATAATCGAAATTATATAATTACCTTCACTGTGTTTTATTGTTCTTTCTATCCTAAAATCGAAATTGTTATTGAAGAGAATACCTACACCTCGTGATCTGCTATTATTTGATGAAAACAGACACTCATATCCCCATTCAACAGTTCTAGGTTCTTAGTAAAAATGCGTGTCCTGTAAAAAAGTATATTGAGTTTAGTTTTTTTTTTTTTTTTGTTTTTTTTTTGTTTTTTTGTTTTGTTTGTTTGTTTGTTTTTTTTTTTGGCTCAAGTACTGAAAAACATCATTTCTGTTTTCATATGTACCCAGACCCTGGCCGTTTAGTGAACAAATTCTTATGCCAGTCATCATGAAATGGTTTGTTTACTAACGAATAATATTTCACTGTAAGTATCCATGTAATGTTTCCTTTTGAAACCAAAAAACTGGCCACCCGCTAGTCGGACTAATCTTTGCACACTCTCTTGCATTCTCACCGCGATCTTTCCTTTTCTCATTCATGCTTTACTCGTGAACGCCAGGCATGCATTCAATCGTGCAGAAACACACACGCACACCCACACACATACTCTCTCTCTGTCTGTCTGTCTCTTTCTCTCCTCTCTCTCTCTGTCTGTCTGTCTGTCTGTCTCTCTCTCTCTCTCTCTCTCTCTCTCTCTCTCTCTCTCTCTCTCTCTCTCACGTACACTTACACATACACACACCTACCCCTAAACATACACTCTGGAGCTGTGTTATCGTTCATAGTGTTACTGGACAGATTTAATCAAATTCAATACTATAACGAAATTTATTAGGATGTTGAGGCTTAAGAGGATTACCTTAAAAACAGCTGTCTGATACGCGAGGGAAGGGAGATGAACACACACACACACACACACACACACACACACACACACACACACACACACACACACACACACTTGCAGCTAAGCGCCGGAAACTTCTGCTGGATCGCAAAATGGGTATGTTTAACATGAGCCAACATCAATATTCAATGTGATTCTTATTGAGAGAGAGAGAGAGAGAGAGAGAGAGAGAGAGAGAGAGAGAGAGAGAGAGAGAGAGAGGCGGTTTCTTCTGCCTGTAAAGCACATATAGACAGGTGTTACATTTCCGCTTTCCCTTCTCCTCCCCTCGTCCTCTCTATCCCCTTATCTCTCTCTCGTGGCCTCCTCTTATCGTCTATACATACGTAGGAAAGATGAAGGTGTGTGCGTATATCGTGTGTGTGTGTGTGTGTGTGTGTGTGTGTGTGTGTGTGTGTGTGTGTGTGTGTGTGCGCGCGCGCGCGCGCGCGCGCCTTATTATGGGTTCCAGAGCACTCCAGTTTACGTGGCAATGACTTGGCTGACTTTTATGCAAAGGAAGCTGCAAGAATAAATCTGATGTTTTGAATTGTGATATCCTTTTCTCTTCATCTGAAGCTATCCACATTCTGACAAGTTCAATCTGGAACATAAGACAGAAGCAATCTTGAAGATTCAGCTCGGAAACACAGATGGGATATAACTATCCCAACTAGCAAATGTTGTAATCCTCCAGGGCCAATCCTAAATCGTAACCTTGTACATAGGCTGCGGGTTAATGGTTGGTTAGGTAGGTATTTAAAACCGGCACCTGCTTGTGCATGTGGTCAGACTCTCGATATATCCCTCTCTTTTTTTTTTTATTTGACTCTACTAGTACAAAAAAAAAACTTTTCAGCCTCTTCATGATAATATGAAGTCCTTCAAGCTCCTGCTGACTATGTCAAGTGTTTCAAATCGCAGTTATGAGAACGGTTGGAGCCTGGCAATATTGGCTGTTACTCTTATTAAATCTCATCCACTTGGATGATATTTTTACTCTTCCACCGCTCCACCACCTCCTCATTGCCTGCCTCCCTCCCCCCTAACTGTTTTTTTTTCCTTTTTTTTTTTTAGTTTTTTTTTTTTTTTTTTTTTTTTTTGCTTTTACGAATTCGTGAATGTTTGAAATGTTGAAATATTATTCTAGGCATATACTATATCAGTATGGTTCGGCGTCTAATTTGCACGTAGAGCAAGACATTTTCATACCCCCCCCCCCCCCCCCCCCCCCCCCCTTCTTCCTCCCTCTTTTCCCCTTCCCCAATCCATATACACCCACGAGTAATATGTCAGCCAGTTCCATACTTAAATGATCCCTGACTACCATGTATTGGATATACATGTAGTCACACAGAATTGGTGTTTCTGAATACCGGTATATATGGGCTGTGTGTGTGTGTGTGCGCGTGTGTGTGTGTGTGTGTGCGCGCGCGCGCGTGCGTGCGTGCGTGCGTGCGTGTGTGGTGTGTGTGTGTGTGTGTGTGTGTGTGTGTGTGTGTGTGTGTGTGTGTGTATGTGTGCTATTGTTTGTGTAGAAATTATCTCGTCTACAGGCTTATTGCTTTGATGTTTGGATGAACGAACGAACGAATGAACGAACGAAGTTTAATGCTGTTAGGCTGTAAAGCCCATTAAACAAATCGGCAGGATGT
>JADBJO010007571.1:37500-47500 GCA_016801955.1 Conus betulinus | reverse complement strand
ATCTATTCTTGTCATTATAGTCTACTGAGGAAGACCTTGCTGAGGTCAAAGTATTGGGAATAATATATGTTTGTTGTTTTATCTCCGATCAGCGATCGTGTGTGTGCGTGTGCGTGTGCGTGTGTGTGTGTGTGTGTGTGTGTGTGAAAGATGCATGCTATTGTTTGATAAAGTCTATTCCCAGGCGACCTGTTCAGTAACTGATGAGTGTGATAGAGCTTTCCAACATATATTAAAAAAAAAAAACCAGCTGATTTCTAAAGGTGACGTTACACATGCACATTTTTTACTCTATTTCTTCATGGGATTATTGTTCTTGCTGTTGTTGCTGTATTTATTATATTCCTATTGTTCTTGCTATTACCATCATTATCATGATGACGATGATGATAATGATGATGATGATGATGATGATGATGATGATCATCATCATCATCATCATCATCATCATCATCATCATCATCAGTCACTGAAAATACTTCCATCCAGTGAACACCTCCATACTGCACTATATATGGAAATGAAGAAGCTGACCAATTGACAAAGGAAGGAGGACGCAGCCCCAACTGTAAAAAGGTAGCCACCTTGGAATACATCAAAAGTATTTCCAGGAGACAAATAGGAAGATGACTTGAGCAGCACCCAGACTTCAACAAGAGGGATACATACTACCAGATGCCCAGATCGGACCAAGTGAACATTGTGAGACTGAGGATAGGGCTCTCCAGACTTTAACATCACAGGTCCACAATATTCCACACCCTGTGAGTCTTCAATTATCAATGCAGTACAGCCCCAGAGACAGTGGAACATACCCAGCTAAACCCAAACTAGAAACCTAGCCTGCCAACTCACCAGTGAGTGCAAAACCTTACTGACCACTGAAGGGTCTTCACCATACAGCAGCCTCCATCAGTACCTCCAGGATTCCTACCTGAGTAATCGAAGAAGAAGAAGACTATCATTGTGAGACTGAGAACAGGGCGATCCAGACTGTGACATCACATCACAATATTCCACACTGGCAAGTCTTCAATTTATCCATGCAGCCCCAGTGACAGCGGAACACATTCCCAACAACACTAAAAAGTAGAAACCTAGCCTGCCAACACACCGATGAGTGCAACACTTTACTGACCACTGGGGGGCCTTCACCATACAGCAGCCTTACCCAGTACCCCCAGGATTCCTGCCTAAGTGAACGGAGAAGAAGACCTTCCTATGGTGCTGTTGATCTCACTTGATCATCACCTATCAGTGACTGATTAATGATTTTTTTAATGAGTATATATATATATATATATATATATATATATATATATATATATATATATATCAAATTATAAACAAAGCTTGTGTTTATGTCTTAGATTGAAAAAAAATAGGGGGAGATAAGCATTTATATCTGCAGTGGTAGACAATTCTGCCTAACAAACAAAATATGCTTGAGTGGGTGAATGGGGAATAACAAATGTTTCTCAAAATGAGCCTTCAGCAAGCTTATAGTCTCCAAGGGGGGAGGGGGGAGGGGAACAATCTCCAATGGGGAGGAAACTCACTAACATATAACTCCTGGTCAGTTACCGGTATTTCGAAACCTGATTGTTTCTCCTCAGTGACCACGGAAAGTGGTAACTTGACTCCATTGCCTTTTCTTTTTATTTATTTATTTTTTTTTTTTTTTTTTTTTAGTTTTTTTCCCCAAAAACATACAGCAGTATGAGTACATAAACAAAGCATAAAGCATCAAATGTACATTTCTTATGCTTTTTTTTTTTTTTAGTATTTAGAGCATAGAGAGAGAGAGAGAGAGAGAGAGAGAGAGAGAGAGAGAGAGAGAGAGAGAAGAAGAAGAAGAAAAAATATGGGTATCAATAATATTTCAAAGATTGGGTACATTTCTTGCGTATTATCCGACACGCTGTTTGTAGAACGCTAGCATATGCACATGGTTACAAACAAGCATCTTTTGCTGTAACATGCTGGCCTCAATAATAAATTTGCATTGTTATCAAGATATAGGGTCAGTTCCCTAGAGATGTGGTAATAACAACTTCTCTGTATTGTATGTATAGTTATGGTAAAGGGTCAATATTGTTTTGAAATTGGGAACAGATTTAATTCATTATCTTGTTCCAACGTACATTGAATTTCATTGGGATCGAATGAACGGTTGTTGATTTACAGACAATTAAACAGAGGATGGGTCGAAATCAAAGTTCGCAAAATCTGTTCAGTTCACAAAATCATTTCAATAGTGGGTGTGGCCACCGCCATTGGCGAGACATTCCACGCAGCGACTCCTCATCGAGTTGACCAGTGTTCTGATGACCCTCTGAGGGATTCTCTGCCATTCCAGTTGCAGCATTTGGAAGAGATCCTGGCGGTCTCTGGGAGGTGGATGGTTCTCCTTCACACGTCTCCCCAACTCATCCCACATATGCTCGATGGGATTGAGGTCGGGACTATACGCGCCGGAAGAAGATCATCCTGTTGATGCCGGCCTGCACAATGAAGTTTTCGGCCACCGGGCCCTATGTGGCCGAGCATTGTCGTCTTGGAAGACTGCCATGGGTCCTATCCGTTGCATGGTCGGAACAACGAAAGGCGCCAGGATTTCATCCCGATAGCGGATGCCTGTGAGGTTTCCATCAATATGGTAGAGTGGTGTCTTGTGGTGGAGGCTGAAGGCACCCCATACCATAACAGATCCTCCCCCAAAGGCCCTGGTCTGGCGAACAGCTGCATCAATGTAACGTTCACCAACACGCCTCCAAACTCTAGTTCGGCGGCCGTCATTGTGTTCAAGACTAAACCGCGACTCATCTGAAAAGAGGACCTGGGACCACTGTTGTGGTTTCCATCTCACATGACGATGGCAGAAAGCTCGGCGAGCCAGCCTATGGGCTGCTAGCTAGCAGTCGTGGTCGAACAGCTGGGCGACGTGATCTGAGGCCGAAGTGGTGAAGACGGTTTCGTATGGCTTGACGGCTGAGGATGGTGTTATTTGCCATACGAAGCTGCCTTTGGATGCTGGTGGAAGTGGTATCCCGCTGCAATAGGGCCTGCCTCTCGATGAAACGATCTTCTCTGGGAGTAGTCTGCCTAGGCCGACCTGACCGTGGCCTCTCTTCAACGCTGTTGGTCGCCCTAAAACGCTGATTCAGTCTAACAAAACTGAATGATGCACACCAAGTCGTCGCGCCACTTCAGCCTTTGCAATGCCATCTTGTATCCACGCAATCGCCCTGGTTTTGTCAAAGGTGCTAAGTTTTCTTCGTGGTGGCATGGTGAGAAAAGGGCTGACAGTAACCAACCCCGCGCTTTAAACAGCCAAAAGAAGGGGCATAAACTCACTCACTGAGAGACTGCTCTTGCACGGGAAAAAAGAATTTTTCATTTTACACATCTTGTGTCGCCAGCAAGCTTGATGCAAAACAGGCACAGTTAACGCAACTTTGCACTTTTTATCCCGCGCGGTAACGAGGTCACCAAGACCCCCGTGCGCACTACCAGTTGACACAGGCTGGATTACACACTGCTGTGTGAGATTCCATCATTGGTTGCCGCATAACAATACCCAAACATCTATGCAATATTTTTAGCTGAAACCACTTTAGCTTTACTTCACTAATTTTGTGTGTAGTTAAAAAGCAGTCTTTTCAGTTATGATTCTTGGCTAGCTTTGTGTCACACATGAGAACATTTTAATGTCTCATTGTTAGCAGTTAGAATATCATAATATAAATTTGTGCCTTTATGAGTGGAAAACAATTGTTTAAAAACACAGTTGTGTCTCTGTATACTTGTTTTCTTTACAATGATGCCAAAACCTCTAGCAAAATCTGTTATTATGGATATATATCCAATGAAAGTAACAAAATTGATTTCGATTTTTTCCATTTTCGTCTAGAAAATGTCCAAGAAAATATATGTTTTTGTCACTAAGTGATTTAGAGACTATGTATTTTCTATCTATTTGAAAACGTTTGTTATAAAGAAGAGGCTCAGCGAGAAGCTCAGCCGAATTTTTAGGTATGCATTTATAGTGAAATATTTTATAAGCATTAAAAACATCTGCCCAAAATTGGTTATACCTAGTAAATTTGGAAACAAACTCTGGCCCAAATTTTTAAAATAATTCCACTGTAGGTAATTAAACAACAAAAAATATCTTTCCATCTATGGATTGACTTTTGAGCTTTGCGAATCAAGACAGCTTTAGTGCCATCACAAAAGTTTTTTACATCAGGAATACCAATACCTCCGTTTTTAATACTTTTATGTGAATTTTTTCGGCTAATTTTGTCTGGCTTTTTGTTCCACACAAATTTGTATATAAGATTTTGGCAGGATTGAAAGAATATGTCTGGAGGATTAGGTAGAAGCAACCATAAATGAGTTAACTTGGAGAGAATAACCGATTTTAAGATTGCGACTCTGCCAAGGGGAGTTAACTGTCGTTTTATCCAAATATTGAATAAGTATTTCACTTCTGCTAACTTGTCTGTGTAGTTTAGCGATATGCATTCATCTAAATTATTTGTAAACCAAATCCAAGTACAATCTAAATTATTTAAAACCAAATTCCAAGTACACGAAATTCGGCGGGTTCCAACAACAAAATTTTAAGTGTTCCATATAACGAACTGTACTATTTTTCTGTCTACCTATCCAAATTACGCTTGTTTTATTAGTATTCATATGCAGACCTGAAACAGAGCCAAATTTATCCAGAACTTCTATACAAGTTTCAAACGATCTTTTATCTCCAGCTAACAAGAATTCTGTGTCATCAGTGTATTGTGTTAATTTGTGTTCCACGTTGTTTATAGTTATTCCTTTGATATTTAAATTCTGTCTCACCATAATTGCTAATATTTTCGACACATAAGACAAAGAGATATGGGGACATAGGATCTCCTTGTCTACAACCCTTTTTCAATTTTAAACCATTCTGATATATTTGACCATTTACTATCACACAGGATTTGATATTCTTATAGAATGTACTAATCCATTTAATTATATCCTCTGAAAATCCAAAAGCTTTTAAGGTTTTAAACATAAAATCCCAACTAATCGAATCGAAAGCTTTCTCGAAGTCTATATTTAACAACAGTCCAGGTAAGTCATGTTCTTCTAGATACGTGATGGTATCATATATTAATCTTATGTTGTCCCCAATATATCTATTTCTAATAAAGCCAGTTTGGTCTTTGTTTACTAATTTTGGTAGTACTATTTTAAGACGATTAGCGATACAAGATGAGCCAATTTTATAAATGACATTTAGTAGTGATATGGGTCTCCAGTTTTTAATATACTGCCTCGGTCGATCATTCTTAGGTATACAGGTAATCATTCCCTCTTGTTGCACAGACGACATCTCTCCCCCCCTTTTAAATCCGGCATTAAGGGCTCTTACCACCAAAGGACCTATTTTTTTTTTCCAGAATACTTTAAAAAAAATTCTGCGCTGAACCCATCTGTTCCAGGGCTTTTATTGTTCTTCATTTTCCTAAGAGCATCCGTTGCTTCTTCTAAAGTTATCTCACCCTCTAATCCTTTTACTTCCTCGTCATTTAAATGTGGTATTTCATTTAACAAATGGTCTATTTCACAAGACTCTACTTCCGTGTATGAATAAAGTGATTCATAAAATCGTTGAACTTCTACTATAATATTCTTCTGAACTGTGAGCGTATTATCGTGTTGGTCGATTAATTTCGCCATGTTTTTACTCACACAATGACGCTTCTCTAAATTACAGAAATAATTAGCTACCTTTTCTCCCTCAGATATCCATCTCGCTCTTGATCTTAGGAGTACTCCTTCCATTCGCCTCTCTCTCATTTGTTTCAGTTGTTCAGTTTTGATTTTTTAAAATCGATCAATGATTTCTTCGTTTTTTTGGCTCCTGTTTATGCAAATCAGTAATTTCTTTTTCTAACAGATTTTCTTTTTCTTCTGTCTTTCTTCTTTTTTCATTGTAGCATACGTTATTGTCTTAGATCTTACCTTCAGTAAAAGAAAATCCAGAAAGACGTCGTCAGGTATTGAAAAAACAGAAGAAGTACCATCTGAGCGAGTATTGACTGTGTATTCTTGAATGATTTCATCAATTTCGATATTGATTTCATTTAAATAATTCTTATCTTTTAGAAGAGATGTACTGAACTTCCAGAAAGTATTGCGTTTGACATTTTGTTTGAATTGTAATTTAATGATATATACAGGAGTGGTCAGTCCTATATCCACATTCTATATCTGCGTCTTCTACAATAGAAATAAGTGGATCAGAAATAAGAAAAAAGTCTAGTCTTGCCTGCTGAAAAGGGTTTAGTCTTCTCCAGGTATATCAAAGACATTCATAATTCAAATCTCGCCAAATGTGGGTTAAATCCAAGTTTTCTATCATGTTTTCAACTTCCCTTCTTGCATGAGGATTATTAACATGTTTGTAATTGTGACAATCTTTCTGTGGTTCAAGAACTAAATTGAATCGCCAGCTATGATTATGTTTTCTAAATTAAGCAGTCTAATTTTTTTCTTTAAGATCTTTATAAAAGTCTGGATTATCTTTATTGGGTCCATAGATGTTGACAAATAAATAATCATTTTTTTTCTACAGCTACCATTACAAAGTTTCCACATGTATCTTTTAGAACTCTTTTCACCCTTAAATTCAAAATTATTGTTAAACATAATAGCAACCCCTCTAGCATTTGAGGTGAGACTTGAAAAAAATCCCTGATATCCCCATTCAGCTAGTATATGTTTTTCCATATTTTTCTCAAAATGAGTATCTTGTAGGAAATAGACAGAGTACTTTTTAGTTCTTAAATAGTGAAATACATCTCGCCGTTTCTGTGGATTATTGAGGCCTTGACAATTAGCAGAGAGAATTGTTATACTACTGTGCATTAATTATAACAAAAAATTAGTACAAAGACTATAATCATATTGCATTACATACATATGCATTACTTTTCAAATTACATGTTGTTATACAGAGTACAGCACTGATATCGTGAATGTAATTTCGACCCAACAGTTGCAAAGGAACAAACCCACAAAGGTACAAATATGTTTCTATGAACATCATTACCAAGTGAAAGAGTAAGCGACAAAGAAGAAAAGACAGGGAAAACAAGGAAAGAAACCACATGGGCATTCTTATACACATGTGACAACAAATGCAATGTAAGTATTCACAACTCAAAAAAAAAAAACAAAATTATCAACGCAAATTGTTAAAAAACAAAACAAAAGAAAAAAAATATATATATATATATATAATGCAATTCTTAGCAAGTAACCAGAGAGACGGCACGAGCCTTGTGTGAACCTTGTGCAGTCCAAAAAGGTAGTCAATCAAAACAATGACATGGTGTAAGCCTGAGTATGGCCGCTGATGCGGCGGGCAGTAGAGAGCAGCCCCACACGCAAACCTCTCGCCTCCTCCAATTTCCCACCGTTCAGAGCACGAGAAACTGCTTCCCCCTGGGCAACCCCCAGAGTGAAAACAACAACAAAACAACAAAAACAACGGGGTATAACGACAATCAACAGAGTACTAATCAATTGCATTGAGGGGACCAACTGCATTTAGATAAAAATCAGATGAGTCCGATTTACACAGGACGTGCCCCGATCTACATTCAACACACACACACACACACACACACACACACACACACACAAATCAGTTCATTCCTCGGGCCGCATAGTCTTTTCCCGAGACCACGAGCGTGCGCGCGCGCGCGCACATGAGTATTACACAAGTTGTGAATCTATGTATAAGTTTGCGCGCATGCGCGGGCGAATATGTGTGTTGCCCTGTGTGTTCATGAATACGTGCATGCATACGCCCCCACGCGCACACACGCGCGCCCAACGAACGCACACTACATATACAACTACAAATATACAGTTATAAACCATACGTACAAAATAGTCAACAATTTTTTTTCCCTTCCTCCACCGACCACCCCCCTCCCCGTCCTTCCTTTTTTTTTCACCTTTTCTTTTCCTTTTCCCCCCCCCCCCCCCCCCCCCCCTTTTTTTTTTTTTGACAAATCAAAACTGAACCAATTTTAAGACATAATATACACTGGAAAAACAAACCGTTCTATGTCGGAAACAAAATCTGTCATTCCATATATTATAACAATCATGTCACATGGGCACAGCGTCCATAAAGAACATGTTGGAACTTGTATACATAAAATGTATGTGCATGCGAACGGATGCGTACGAGCACGCATGTGTTCCCATGCGGCCGCGCGCACACGCACGCGCGCGCGCACGCGCGCACGTACATGCGTGCGCATGCACAAGCGCGCGCGCGCGCGCGCGCACACTCGCACATGTGCCAAGTTTATTTGGCCCAATGGAAATCTAGTAAAATGCACGTCTTCAAATTAATGGTTGACATTGGGAATCACCCGCTCAAATTATGACATAAAAGACAAAAAGACAAACAAACAAACAAAAACAAACAGTAAAAGAAAAAAAAAAAACCACCACCATCACCTCTCTCTAGGGAGCAAAATCTGCAAGTATATCACCACTGGAAAAACAAACAATCGACTAACCAGGACAACAAATCTTCAATTCTTGCAACATTTATCAAACCACAAATTTTTTGAAGGCACACTAAACCTTCAATTTAGATAAATCCAACAAATTTCACTTACATTTTACATTAAATAAAAACTAGTAGGCTACTATATTTATTACAAGCATTCGGGAGAGAGAGAGCATCCTTCCCCGAAAGCCCCCCCCCCCCCCCCCTCCCCCCCCCCCCCCCCGAAAAGGGAAAGTGGTCAAATGGAGACTAGGAGGAGTGAGCGACGGAAGGAAAGTGTTGAACAGCGACTACCATCTCTTCAGAAGAGCTGGTTCTGTCACTGAAACTGCACGCCGTGCCCGCGCGTACACACGCGCGCGCGCATACACACACACATACATATACACAAACATGCGCGCACGCGCATGTGCGCCCGAGAGAGTTAGAGGGAGAAAGAGGGGGCGAGAGAGAAGGGGAGTGCGTGAGCGCGCGTAATAAATATCTACATCATCGGTAGATTTTTTTTCTTTTTCTTTTTTTTTTTTTTTTTTTCTCTTTTTTTTTGTCTTTGTCTTTTCCCTCCAAGTAATGACTATTCCAAAAGCATTCATAAACATTTCAACTCAAATCTCAACACAACTGTCCTACCTCAGACCCTCAATGTCCCCGCATCATGTTCACCAGCACACCCCACCAGTGCACTTCTCCCAACGTCCGTTCCCGAGCACATGATGGATACATGTGCACGCACGCGCGCGCGTATGTTCAATGTCTCAAGGGCCCATTTCCGATTGGATCTGTTGATCCCCCTCTGTACCGACAGTTAGATGCACTTTTTTGCCATTTTTCAGTTTCACAAAATTCTCCCATTGCTTGACCACGCCGACATGGTTGCTGAGTGGCTGGAGGCTTGTTTCAAGAGTTTGTAGTTAGCCACTGTCAAGTCTTCACTTATAGACACTCCTGTCTGTTTAAGCTTTCTCCTGTTCTGTAAAACCTCCAATTTCTTCTGCCGGGGGAAAAATCTCAGCAGGATGGGCCTGGGTCTGGTTTGCTCCCCCCCCCTGTGGCTGTCCTGGGTCTTCCCGTACGATGGGCCATCTCCACATCTGCCGTCCGGACCGCCACCCCTACCTTCTGCTGTATCACGTCTATGCACTTCTGAACGCAGTGGGAAACGGTCTCCTCAGTCGGCCGCTGGGCTTCTTTAATGCCGTGGATCCGGCTGTTCCACTGGCGGCCGTGTTGCTCCATCTCATTGGCTCGTGGACTGCAGCACCTTCATCTCCCTGCGGTTGGACTCCAGCTGGGAGCGGAGAGAAGTGTTGTCCTTCAGCTGCTGTACTTCACCACACAGCTTATCCCTCTCCTGCTGTAGGTCGAAGAGGTTGTTCTCCAACACATCCATACGATGGGTCAGCGTTT
>JADBJO010007571.1:10000-15000 GCA_016801955.1 Conus betulinus | reverse complement strand
TCTATGTCTAGCCTGGTCTGTGCAACCAGGTCTATGTTTAGCTTGGTCTGTAACCAAGGCCTGTATTAGACTGGTCTGTGTGACCAAGGTCTATGTTCAGTCTGATTTGTGTAACCAAGGTCTACGTTTAGTCTGGTTGTGTGCAGCTAAGGTCTATGTTTTAGTCTGGTCTGTGCAGCTAAGGTCTATGTTTAGTCTAGTCTGTGCAGCTAAGGTCTATGTTTAGTCTAGTTTGTGCAGCTAAGGTCTATGTTTAGTCTGGTTTGTGCAGCTAAGGTCTATGTTTAGTCTAGTCTGTGCAGCTAAGGTCTATGTTTAGTCTGGTCTGTGCAGCTAAGGTCTATGTTTAGTCTGGTCTGTGCAGCTAAGGTCTATGTTTAGTCTGGTCTGTGCAGCTAAGGTCTATGTTTAGTCTGGTCTGTGCAGCTAAGGTCTATGTTTAGTCTGGTTGTGCAGCTAAGGTCTATGTTTAGTCTGGTTTTTGCAGCTAAGGTCTATGTTTAGTCTGGTCTGTGCAACTAAGGTCTATGTTTAGTCTGGTTTGTGCAGCTAAGGTCTATGTTTACCATCTGTACAGTCAAGGCCTATGTTTACCAGAACTGTGCAAATAAGGTCTACGTTTAGCTGGATCTATGTTTGACTGTGTCTATGATGGCTAGATCCATATTTAGCCGGTCTATGTTGCCCAGGTCTATGTTCATCTGGGTCCATGATGCCAAGGTATCTGTTTAGCTGGGTCTATGATTCAATATCCAGATCTATGTTTCTCCATGTCTCTGATGCCCAAGTCCATGTTTAGACGGGTCTGTGTTGCCCGGATCCATGTTTAACTGGGTCTGTGTTGCCCTGGTGGTCTATGCTCGGCAAAGTCTGCGTTCCCCGAAGTGTATAGTCCCTTTGGTTTGTGTTCCCATGGAGCGTGTCCCAAGTGTGTGTTTCCTCAGGTCTATGTCACCCTACATCTATGTTCCTTAGACCTGTGCTCCCCAAGTCTGTGTTCCCCTAGATTTAGTTTTTAAGGTCTATGTCACCCTACATCTATGTTCCTTAGACCTGTGCTCCCCAAGTCTGTGTTCCCCTAGATTTAGGTTTTTAAGGTCTATGTCACCCTACATCTATGTTCCTTAGACCTGTGCTCCCCAAGTCTGTGTTCCCCCCTAGATTTAGGTTTTTAAGGTCTATGTCACCCTACATCTATGTTCCTTAGACCTGTGCTCCCCAAGTCTGTGTTCCCCTAGATTTAGGTTTTTAAGGTCTATGTCACCCTACATCTATGTTCCTTAGACCTGTGCTCCCCAAGTCTGTGTTCCCCTAGATTTAGGTTTTTAAGGTCTATGTTACCATGCGTCTATGTCCCATAGCTTTTTTCCCCTTAAGTCTGTCCTCTCCATCCCCAAGGTGTATGTTTTCCATGTGTTCATTTCCCCCAAGCCTACCTTACCCCAGGATCCTCCAAGTATTTTTCTTTTTTTTTTTTTTTTTTTTTTTTTTTTTTTCCCCAGAGATCTGCAATCCACGAAGTCCATTTCCCCCCAGGTCTATGTTCCACTGGATCTATGTTTGACCATGTCTGTGTTCACTAAACATACACAAAACAAGAAGAAAGCATTTTGGAACCATAGCCTTTAAAAGTGGATTGTTGACAATCCCACCCTCCTGGTTCTCGTGACCGAGCAAAGAAAGATGAGAATGTCCCTGAGAGCTGCATTGTCCATTGTGACGCACCCATCACCTGATTCAGGGGACACAGCATAGTTTACCACAGTCGTTATGACACACATTCACCTGATGTCAGGGGACACAGCATAGTGTACCACAGTCGTTATGATACACATTTACCTGATGTCAGAGGACACAACATAGTGTACCACTGTCATCATGACACACATTTACCTTATGTCAGGGGACACAGCAAAGTGTACCACAGTCGTTATGATACACATTTACCTGATGTCAGAGGACACAAACATAGTGTACCACTATCATCATGACACACATTTACCTTATGTCAGGGGACACAGCAAAGTGTACCACAGTCGTTATGACACACACATTTACCTTATGTCAGGGGACACAGCAAAGTGTACCACAGTCGTCATCACACACATTTACCTGATGTCAGGGGACACAACATAGTGTACCACAGTCGTCATGACACACATTTCCCTGATGTCAGGTGACACAATACAGTGTATCACAGTCGTCCTGACACACATTTACCTTACGTCAGATAGCACAACATAGTGTACCACAGTCAGCATGACACATTTTTGCCTATATGTCAGGGGACACAACATGCTGTAGCATAGTCGTCATGACACACATCTACCTGATGTCAGGGGACACAACATAGTGTACGACAGTCGTCATGACACACATTTACCTTATGTCAGGGGACACAACATAGTGTACCACAGTGGTCATGACACACATTTACCTCATGTGAGGGACAAAAGATAGTGTACCACAGTCGTCATGAGACACATTTACCTCATGTGAGGGGACAAAAGATAGTGTACCACAGTCGTCATGACACACGTGTCACCAGATGTAAGTGGACACGACATAGTTTATCAAAGTCTTTATAACAAGTGTCACCGGATGTCAGGGAACACAATATCGTTTACCACAGTCGTCATGACACACGTGTCTCCTGCTGTCAGATGACACAACATAGTTTACCACAGTCGTCATGACACACGTGTCTCCTGATGTCAGATGATACAACATAGTTTACCACAGTCGCCATGACACACGTGTCTCCTGATGTCAGGGGTGATGACATAGTTTATCAAAGTCGTCATGACACACATGTCACCTGATGTCACGGGTGATGACATAGTTTACCCCGGTCATCATGACACACTGTCAAATGATGTCAGGGGATAAGAGATCTACTACAGTGGTCATGACACAGCTGTCAAATGATGTCAGGGGATAAGAGATCTACCCAGTGGTCATGACACAGCTGTCAAATGATGTCAGGGGATAAGAGATTTACCACAGTGGTCATGACACAGCTGTCAAATGATGTCAGGGGATAAGAGATTTACCCACAGTGGTCATGACACAGCTGTCAAATGATGTGAATGGACACAAAACAGTTTACCACAATCACCGCAACACACCTGTCGCCTAATGTTAAGGGACGCATTACAGTTTACCACAATCCTCATGAAACATCAAACTGATGACAGATGACACAACATAGATTACCACAGACATCATAACACTCCTGCCTATTGTGAAGGGACACAACATAGATTACCACAGACATCAGAACACTCCTGCCTATTGTGAAGGGACACAACATAGATAACCACAGACATCAGAACACTCCTGCCTATTGTGAAGGGACACAACATAGATTACCACAGACATCAAAACACTCCTGCCTATTGTGAAGGGACACAACATAGATTACCACAGACATCAGAACACTCCTGCCTATTGTGAAGGGACACAACATAGATTACCACAGACATCAGAACACTCCTGCCTATTGTGAAGGGGCACCACAGACATAGAACACTACCACAGTGACATCAGAACACTCAGAACTGCCTATTGTGAAGGGACACAACATAGATTACCACAGACATCAGAACACTCCTGCCTATTGTGAAGGGACACACAACATAGATTACCACAGACATCAGAACACTCCTGCCTATTGTGAAGGGACACAACATAGATTACCACAGACATCAGAACACTCCTGCCTATTGTGAAGGGACACAACATAGATTACCACAGACATCAGAACACTCCTGCCTATTGTGAAGGGGCACAACACATAGATTACCACAGACACATCAGAACACTCCTGCCTATTGTGAAGGGACACAACATAGATTACCACAGACATCAGAACACTCCTGCCTATTGTGAAGGGACACAACACAGATTACCACAGACACCAGAACACTCCTGCTGCTATTGTGAAGGGATGCAACATAATTCACTACAGTTGTAGTTGTACGTGCTGAATCAAAACAGTCTCATCTGCTTCACACACACACACACACACACACACACACACACACACACACACACACACACACACACACACACACACACACACACACACACACACACACACACACTGATATATACACAGATACCCACAATTAAACGGGAAACACATATACACCCACAAACGCACTCAACGTGATGATGATGATGATGATGATGATGATGATGATGATGAAGATGATGATGAAGATTATGATAAAGCATGAACGGATTCCGATGGCAACAACTGATCTTTGAATTACAAGTAGTAAACTGGCAACACATATATACTGGGTACTGGGGCAGCTCACCTAAGAACCAAGGCAGTCACACAACGTTAAACACCTGTGGCACCCACTCTCTAGTCATCAAGTCGACTTGGCTGTAAACTAACATCACCATGTATCAAACCTCGATCCATAATAATTTTTGCATAGTAAACACACTGGTTTTTCGTCTTGTCGTTGTTGTAGTTGATTGTTTGTTTGTTTGTTGTTTTTTTAAAGGAGGATAGGGAGTCTAATGTTTCAACATGACAGACTTCCAAACAGTTCAAAGTTGACCTGTCATCAGAGAGGACAATACAACACGACGTCTAATGAAACAACATTCAGAACAACGCCAACAAAACAAAAACACAACACCCCATAACATGAACACGCCTCAATTCCAGGTTCGATACTATATCTAATTCAGTTCCTCTTGTTGATAGTCTGGCTGGGCCAGTGGATTGTGAAGGAAGGTAGGACTGAACCCTGAATTCCCATTCCTCCTGTGGTCTATCTTGTCGTAAAAAGGAGTTAGGACTGGCACTGACCTCTTCTATTTCTCCTGTTTACTGTCATTCTCACTGTGAGGCGTGGACACTGCTTCACACACCAACTGAAGAACGAAAGAAATGGCAAAGCTGTGGACTACCCTCCCTGTCCTGCCCCCCCCCCCCCCCCCCTTCTTCCCTAACTACTACAGACAACATCGTATGGCTT
>JADBJO010007570.1:54162-110614 GCA_016801955.1 Conus betulinus | reverse complement strand
TGTGTTGATGAGTGTGTGTTGTTGGGGTGCGGTGCGTGCAGTGTGGTGTACTTTGTGTTTGTGTGGGTGTGTGTGGTGTGTGTGTGTGGTGTGCTCTGTGTGTTTTTGTGTGTGTTGTGCTAGTGCGTGTGTGGGTATGTGTGACGCGGAGACAGGCGAGAGGAGCGAGAGCGAGTGTGAGAGTGGGGTAGTTGTGTAGTGTTGTGTTGTGTGTGTGTGTGTGTTGTGTGTGTGTGGTGTGCTGTGTTGTGTTCGCTGTTTGTGTGTGTGTGTGTACACAGCGATAGAGATAGAGAGAGGAGCGAGAGAGAGAGAGAGAGAGAGAGCGTTTTTGGAGACGTGTGTGTGGTGTGTGTGGGTTGTGTGTGGGTTTGTTGTGTGTGTGGGTGTGTGTGTGGTGTGTGTCGGTGTGTGACAGAGCGAGAGCAGATGAGAGATAGAGAGGAGTGTGTGTGTGTGTGTGTGTGTGTGTGACAGCAGAGAGAGAGAGAGAGAGAGAGGAGAGAGATAGAGAAGAGAGAGTTTAGTTGTGTGTGTTTTGTGTGTGTGTGAGAGGAGAGAGAGAGAGAGGTGAGAGAGAGAGAGAGAGAGAGAGTGTGTGTGGGTGTGTGTGTGCGTGTGTGTGTGTGTGTGTGTGTGTGTGTGTGTGTGTGTGTGTGTGAGTGTTTGGTGTGTGTGTGACACAGAACGAGAGAGAGAGAGAGAGGACATCTTTTATTGACATTGGCTAATAGCCTTTTGTCAAGGGGTTTTTTTTGCGTAGAAGAAAAGAAAACAATAGAAAAACTGCAAATTAGGTGTCTGCACAACAAAGCAAAATTAAGAAATGATTTCCATTTCCAAAACTCATTTGCGTTTCTTGTATATGTTCTAGTACAAAATCATTCTCACACAACAAACCATTCCCTTCACATACGCACACTGATCCATCCTATCTTCCATCGACTTGCACGCACGCATTTATATCCTTATCCTCCCTTCTCCCCATTCACACATATTCTCTGTACAAATAATTCATCTTGCTTGATTTATGAAAACATTCACTTGAACCATCAAGCTTTAAGGTCAAATATGTATTCTAAACAAAAAATATGAAATATAATTGATATCCCCTAAGTGTTTTGAACTTTTATTCGTTTATCATTTTCTTCCGCGTGTCTACAGCTTCTGTTACATGTTTTGCCAGCATCTTTAACAATGTTTCATCACTTGTTTGCAAAATATTGTTCAGGTTTCGACTCTTGACTGTGTTATGATCAACGAGTCTTGATTTTTTTTTTTCTAATGTTCCCATAAGCAGGACAAGTGAACAAAACATGTAACTCATCTTCTCTAATGGCAATATTTTTACACAATGGACATGAATCATCAACAGCATCATTATTAGATACCATCTTTTATTAGCATTTAAACCCAGTGTTCTATTTCTAAATCTTGCTTGGATACCTCTTTGCCACCGATTAGATACTAGATGTAAATACTTTTCTGCCTCCAAGTAACTTTTGAAGGATAGGAACCAGGAATATTTATCATGTTCTTCTAGTTGGCTGTGCCAGTTTTGTTCATACGAGGAAATTAATCTATCTTTGAATTCAGACATAAAAACGGTTTCGTTTCCGACTCCCTGGCTCAACCACACTATTCCAAACCCATTCTCTTTTAGCACTGTCTTAATCTTAGAGGCCCAGTTAACATTTCCTAACTCACATTGTTGCAGCATCATGTCGTAGGCTTGCCTCGTCAGCCCAGCCTCGTTGATAAATGTAGCCGTTTTCTCCAGGTCTTGTCGGCAGCCGTGGAGCTTCGTGTGCAGCGGAGTCGGCGTTGGCCACACGGTTTCTCTCAGTCCCTTGAGAAGGGGACAGGTCTGTAGAAACAGTTCATTCTGGGAATGAAATAGTTTCCAAAATATGTATGTGTGGATCAGTAGTATTTAATTTCCTTAATGTTATCAAAATTTCTATCACTCCTTTTTGCCTTTCTACTTGTTTCACACCAAGCTAAATTCCAACTTAATTTTGATGTAAAAAACATACCTAAGTATTTGTATGGTAACTTTAATTTCAGGATTACCAAACCACCAAACTGCATTCCTAGCTAAATATCCCCCTTACGAAACACAATAATGTTGGTTTTATTAAGGTTTACTGTCAACTGTAGTTTATCAGCTCCCTGTTTCAAAACATTCAGTTGGTTTTGCATCCTATTGCTGTACTAGACAACAGAATTACATCATCAGCAAATAGCATCATAAAAATCTCCACAGCACCTGGAATAATCTGAGTACCATGTTTACCGTTTCTTGAGAGTTCTATAGCAAGCTTATTTGAATAAAAAGAAAATAACCGTGGGCTTAAAAGACAGCCTTGCTTGACTCACGTGTAATGAAAAAATCAGAATAAACACATTTTTCACGCACACATGCCAAGACAGAGTCGTACATTCCATGTAATTTTTTCTTGAAATTCATCTGCCAAAATATTGCCATAGCATATATCAGCAAAATCTGCTCTCCACACCAATTTTTGAATGATGCAGTTGCACCTGTTTGGCACATTGTTTTCTTGATCACATAAACAGTTAAAGTTCAATTTGACAGGCACATGATCTGACTCAATCCTTTCACATACTCTCAACTCGCAAACTTCGCACATATAGGCGTACAATTCACAAGACATCAAAAAGTAATCGTTTACACTGCATCCACTGTCTGCCACATATGTGTAGCGACCACTTAGGTCGCCATAACACACACCATTTAGAATACATAAATTCAAAGCAGTACACATATTCAACAACAATTTGCCATAATTGTTCAATGGTTTGTCTTCAGAGCATCTGTCAACACTGGATGGGTGACTGGACAGCCTGCCATTCAAAACATCACTATCGCAGTTTCCTGACAATGATGAGACAAATTTGAAGTTCTACTATTCAGATCCCCCACAGTAAGACATACATATCACAATGAGTCAACAAGCAGTCGGTGACATATTCTTGAAGTAAACGCAATACCATTTCACAGTCAAAATAAGCATGATATGGAGACCCCTCAGGGGGACCATAACAAAATACACACAGAACATCTGTAACAGAACCAAACAATGATTTGCAAAGGATAAATGCACCAAAAACATTTGACTTAATGTCAGCCTGTTTAACACATGATGTAAATTAATTTTTTAATCAAACATATTAGACCATCTGATCATCTCCCCTGGGTAGTGAATTTTACAGCAGAAACACACTAACATGAACAGCCGGAAAAGACGGTTGAACACTGAAGAAAATTCACCTACAAAAGTTTCAACAAGACATGTAAAATCGAACGAACTGACAAATGAGATGAAGTCCATATCAGACAATTTAGAAATAATTCCATTTTAATGATTATATAAGAACGAAAATGACTTTCTTTTAGCACAAACATTATTATACACATTATCATCAAAAGCTCGGTCTGTTTTTTTTTTTCATTCCTACAACAGCTGGGTCATGCTGTCGCTCACACGTCTCATTCTCCCCATGCAGCTCACGGCACAAACTGTCCCCCTCCACCCTCAACACAGTTCACCGCACAAACTGTCCCCTCCACTCTCCACACAGTTCACCGCACAAACTGTCCCCTCCACCCTCAACACAGTTCACCGCACAAAAACTGTCCCTCCACTCTCCACACAGTTCACCGCACAAACTGTCCCCTCCACTCTCCACACAGTTCACCGCACAAACTGTCCCCTCCACTCTCCACACAGTTCACCGCACAAACTGTCCACTCCACTCTCCACACAGTTCACCGCACAAACTGTCCCCTCCACTCTCCAAACAGTTCACCGCACAAACTGTCCCCTTCACTCTCCAAACAGTTCACCGCACAAACTGTCCCCTTCACTCTCCACACAGTTCACCGCACAAAACTGTCCCCTCCACTCTCCAAACAGTTCACCGCACAAACTGTCCCCTCCACTCCACACAGTTCACCGCACAAACTGTCCCCTCCACTCTCCCCACAGTGTACCATACAAACTGTCCCCTTCACTCTCCACACAGTTCACCATACAAACTGTCCCCTCCACTCTCTCCACACAGTTCATCGCACAAACTGTCCCCTCCACTCTCCACACAGTTCATCGCACAAACTGTCCCCTCCACTCTCCACACAGCTCACCATACAAACTGTCCCCTCCACTCTCCACACAGTTCACCATACAAACTGTCCCCTCCACACTCTCACACACAGTTCACGGCACATCTACAAAATCACGTGCACTGGCACTGTCAGTTCCACTGGTCGCCAGCGATGACACCGTCGTGTACACCGGGTTTCCTGTGAGTCCCCACAAAAAAAACTCCCTCACGTACAAGTGAATACAGGGGCCGGCTGACACCCTATCTATCTTTATCAGTCTGTCTTCACCATCCACACTATACTTTTCCCGTCGATCAGCAGATGGTTGAAGACCATTGTGGCTCTCTTGCCGTCCTGCCTGGCTCGTTTGAGATGTGGAGACAGTCTCCTTCTGCGGTCTCTAACACGACGGGAGAAGTCTTCCCCTATAAACACACTGGACCCTTGAAGTTTACATTTACTTTGCAGAATTATCATTTTTTTTTCGTTTGTAGAAAACACTAGGGGCAATGCTAGGAGAGTCATGTCTGTTGTTCAGCCGGTGCGCCCTACTGAGCTCCACGTCGTCGGCCAGCTGCAGTTTGTTTGTGAACAGGTCACAAAGTAAACCTTCACAGTCTGCACTCGTTTCCTTGTCACTCCAAGGTAAACCATGAAAAATAAAGTTGTTGCGCCTGGAGTTGCCCTCCAAGTCATCCATTCTGGCATCACATTCGTCAAGTTTTGCACACAAGGCGCTGTTTGTTTTCTTTCAGGTCTTGGTTCTGGTTGCATAGCTCGACAAGTTCATCTTTCAAGGTTCACACTTCAGTCTGGAGAGACACGTAGAAATCACGCAGATCGTGGACCTCCTTCCTGACCTCCTCCAGCTTGGCGTTCATCTGCTCACTGGAAGATACAATCCTAGCCATAATTTTGCTCAGTGTCGGCTCCGAACTCGATGACGTCGAAGAGCGAGGATCACCAGATTTGTCCAGACTAACCCAGTGGGAACCCCCGACACTGCTGAACCGAGTCTGCCTCGTGGTATCCCTGCCTGGGAGAGGACTGGGTCCAGGGTTGCTCTTGTTGTCCCCGCATTGAAGTAAAAAGCTCCACCCAAAACAGGTTGGAGAGCAACACATCCGAACACGACACCGTCCACACTGCGGGAAAGGGACAACATGGCGATACGTGTGGCCAGCTTTCTTTGGACTCTCTCTTCAACATGAAGCCGATGAAAATCGGCACAAAAAAAGCCACATACAGACCGAAACTGGGTTCCTCCGCACAGCATAGTACTTCCTTGTGAAGGGGTGTGTGAACATCATATAAGCAGTTTGTCAATAAACATAAGTGGGGGCACAAATTCATACATAAAACAAACCTCAACAAGTTCCAATAACATACATAGAAAACAGAAACAGCGTAGGGACGAAACCAAAAAGAGTCATATTGCTAAGACGTCACTAATTCTCTAAACTTAAATGCCTTAGACAGAAATAGTGAAAAATTCCGCACGTCGTGAGACTTTTGTGAGGACATTAGTAAACTGAGTTTGAACAAAGAGGGTTGTCGATAATACTTAGGTTTTATATGGCTTTGGCGAATATGTCTAAGTGCTGGGCAGCAAAAAACAAATGTACCTCATTTTCCTGTGCTTCTTTACACACATTGGACAAATTAAAACACTTCTGTTGACAGTTCTGTATCTAAAGCTATGTACCATTAACTCTGAGATTCCAAGCCTGAATCTTGTTGTTATATATTTCAAATGTGGATTTAAATCCAATAATAGGTAGGGCTTCAGAGAAGGCGTATCACAAAAATTTCTATACATGTCATATCTGCTGCTGGTCTGAATATGTTCATTCCATTTTTGCCAACTACAGTCTAGTAACCGTTGGCGAAATGTACAAATAAAAAATCGTTAACGTGTCCAACCCCCTGATTGTACCAGACGAACCCAAAACCATATTCAAACAAACAGGTTCGCACTTCAGTCACCCAGTTTACTTTACCTACGCATTTCACAGCTGAGTTTATATGTATAGGATACCTGTTAGTTTCACCATAGTCAAGGTCATTTGGTGTGTAAGAGAGAGAGAGAGAGAAAGTGAGTGAGAGAGACAGACAGAGACAGAGACAGAATAAAAAATTTTGTTGATGAACAGGTCGGCTTCTTGAGTTCTGCCACAGTGTGTTAGAAAATACCGACAGCGCGCTCTCCGTGTCACACGAGTTCCGCGTTTGACGTCACCGTGTAAATGACGTCACAATAAGAAAGACAGACAGAAAGAAAGAAAGAGTGCAGACGGATAGAAGGAACGAATGTAAGCGAATGTCACTGAAGAAGGGGGGGGGGAGGGGGGGGGACATCAAGCCGTTGGTGACGAGGTGTTGTGTGACACATGGCAGGCTGTCCCTGTGGTGTGTCAGCGAATGACACACAGAAAACTGGTGGACCTGGAGTATGACAGATGGTCATCACCACCCCACCCTGCCAGCGCTATGACCACCGCCCTCTCCATCCCCTGGACATTTAGAAGGTCTGTGACGATGACCTGGTCAGTGAAGGCCAGGGCCAGATCCTCTGCATCAGCGGCACTGGGGGGACGTGACACCGCCCTGACCGGTACACCGTGACCACTCAGACGACGTACAAGAACGTCCGCGTCACGTGCAGCAGGAAGGTGAAGACAGAGAAGCCAGGTGTCCCTGTACTGGGGGGCACCTGAAAACAGCATGATCATAATGACATGACGTCACTGTACACACCCACCCCTGGCTGGTCTGATGCACACAGACAGACAGACAGAGGGACAAACAAACAGACACACTGAGAGACAAACAGACAGACAAACAGAGAGACTGGCAAATAGACAAACAGACAGAAATACAGACACACGCTCACATAACCAGCCATGTGTACAATAAATGAATACATGTGAATCAGAGATGGAGATCCAGATCTATTTCTCCTGTCAGTATTTGTACATTGTACGGATTAGACCTAAATTAATGTCATCACCAGTATGATGATAATAATGATGATGATGATGATGTTCATGATGAGATCTACCTGGCTGTCCCACACGAAAGTCATGGGTCAGGAGGTGACCAATGGTGTCGGCACACACGGCACATTGCCAGGGTAGCGCCCACTGTGACCTGCCTGACCATCGTGACTCAGCTGCCGGACTGGTGGTCCTTCTGTGGGAAGAGGCAGTACTAGGGCGCTGTACGGGGAATTAAGAGGCCATTCATCCAAATTGTCTCGTCCACCTGTCTGGTCACTGTAGGTGGTGACCGAAGAGGTTCAGTGACTGTCATGACCTCCATCCAGGATGGAGGGGGACGTGTGTGGACGTTGTCGATTTTGTGCAGTGACGCTGCCCACACATGGACTGAGGGCAGTCGTTGCCTGACAGCTGTCAGCCACGGGGTGAACTGGACACTGTGACACAGGACACAAAGTCAGGTGTAGGTCCCGTCAACTCCGTGTAGATCTAAAACGGGATCTATAGATCTACAACACATGCATAGTCGATCGTCACATGTCTTTATTTTCTTTTTAAATTCTTCATACTACTTAGTGCTACTATTGAAGAAGTTGGTATGGTATCAGTAGAAATAGGATAGCAGCAGTAACAGCAACAGCAACAGCAACAGCAGCAGCTGTGGAAGCAGCAGTGGCGGCAGTACCAGCAGTCTCTGCCTCGTGTTTCCTCTTTCTCTTTCAATTCTCCATTTAGATCTGAAATAGGAGCAGCGCATTCATAGCACACCTTCAGAATATTCCGCCTTCTCCTTGTCTATTGGAATAGTGGAGGTGGTGGTGGTGGTGGTGGTAGTAGTAGTGGAAATAGCAGCAGCAGTAGTAGTAGTACTTGTACTAGCAGCAGTAGTAGTAGTCGCAGCAGCGGTAGTAGTAGTAACCGTAGCAGCAGCAGTAGTAGTAGTAACAATAGCAGACTTAGCAGCAGCAGCAGTAGCAACAGTAGTAGTAGTAGCAGCAGCAGCAGTAATAATAGCAACAGCAGCAGTAGTAGTAACATTAGCAGCAGTAGTAGTTGTAGTGGTATTAGTAGCAGCAGTAGTAATAGCAGCAGTAGTAGTAGAAACATTAGCAGCAGTAGTAATAGCAGCAGTAGCAGTAGCAGTAGTGGTAACATTAGCAGTAGTAGTAGTAGTAGTAGTCGCAGAAGTAGTAGTGATAGCAGCAATAGTAGTAGTAGTAGTAACATTAGCAGCAGTAGTAGTAACTTTAACAGCAGTAATAGTAACATTAACAGCAGTAGTAGTAACTTTAGAAGCAGTAGCAGCAGTAGTAGTAGTAAACAATAGCAGAAGTAGTAGCAGCAGTAGTAGTAACAGTAGTAGTACTAGTAGTAGCAGCAGCAGCAGTAGTAATAGCAACAGCAGCAGTAGTAGTAACATTAGCAGCAGTAGTAGTTGTAGTGGTATTAGTAGCAGCAGTAGTAATAGAAGCAGTAGTAGTAACATTAGCAGCAGTAGTAGTTGTAGTGGTAGTAGTAGCAGCAGTAGTAATAGAAGAAGCAGTAGTAGTAACATTAGCAGCAGTAGTAGTTGTAGTGGTATTAGTAGCAGCAGTAGTAATAGAAGCAGTAGTAGTAACATTAGCAGCAGTAGTAGCAGTAGTAATAGCAGCAGCAGCAGTAGTGGTAACATTAGCAGCAGTAGTAGTAGTCGCAGAAGCAGTAGTGATAGCAGCAGCAGTAGTAGTAGTAACATTAGCAGCAGTAGTAGTAACAGTAGCAGCAGTAGTAGTAACAGTAGCAGCAGTAGTAACAGTAGCAGCAGTAGTAGTAACTTTAGAAGTAGTAGTAGCAGTAGAAGTAGCATTTAGCAGAAGTAGTAGTAACTTTAGAAGTAGTAGTAGCAGTAGAAGTAGCATTAGCAGAAGTAGCAACAACTGTAATAGTAGAAGTAGCAGCAGTAGTAACAGCAGTAGTAGTAGTAGTAGTAGCAGTAGTAGTAATAGCAGCAGCAGTAGTAACATTAGCAGAAGTAGCAGCAGCAGTAGTAAAAGCATCAGCTGTAGTAGTAACAGCGGTAGTAGTAGAAATAGCAGCAGCAGCAGTAGTAATATAGCAGCAGTAACAGTAGTAGTAGTTGTAGCAGCAGCAGTAGTAATAGTAGCAGTAGTAGTAATATTAGCAGCACCAGTAGTAGTAGCAGCAGTATTAGTAATAGCAGCAGTCGTAGTAACATTAGCAGCAGCAGCAGCAGTAGAAGTCACATTAGCAGAAGTAGCAACAACTGTAATAGTAGTAGCAGCAGCAGTAGTAACAGCAGCAGCAGTAGTAAACAGCAGCAGCAGTAGTAGTAGTAGTAGTAGCAGCAGTAGTAATAGAAGCAGCAGCAGAAGTGGTAACATTAGCAGAAGTAGCTGCAGCAGCTGTAGTAGTAACAGCTGCGGTAGTAGTAGTAGTAGCAGTAGTAGTAATAGCAGCAACAGCAGTAGTAATAGCAGCAGTAGTAGTAGCAGCAGCAGCAGTAATAGTAGCAGCAATAGTATTATTAGCAGCAGTAGTAGTAGTAGCAGTATTAGTAATAGCAGCAGCAATAGTAGTAACATTTAGCAGCAGTAGCAGTAGTAGTAGCAGCAGCAGTAGTATTAACATAAGCAACAGTAGTAGTAGCAGCAGCAGCAGTAGTAGTAACATTAGCAGCAGTAGTAGTAGTAGCAGCAGCAGTAGTAGCAACATTAGCAGTAGTAGAAGTAGTAGCAGCAGCAGCAGTAGTAATACTAGCAGCAGCAGTAGTAGTATCATTAGCAGCAGCACTATTGGTAGTAGTAGTAGTAGTGTTGATATCAGCAACAGCAGTAGTACTGGTATTAATAATAGTGATAACAGCGGGGGGAGGGGGGGGGGGGGCAATAATCATTCAGTGTGTTCTAGTAGTCATTCAGTTTCAGACTTGACGCTCTGTGAGTCTCTCTTTCTGTCTTCGTCTGTCTGTGTGTCTATCTAGCATCTGTCTGGGTGTCAGTGTCTCGCGGGTCTCTCTCTCTCTCTCTCTTTCTCTTACTCCTTTCTAAATGACCGTGAAAGGCATCTAAAAAGAAAAAAAAATACCCTTAACCACTAGAACCTGTCTGTCTGTATGTCTGTCACACACACACACACACACACACACACACACACACACACACACACACACTTGCGCACACACACTCGCACACATGTACCCATCCATTTAATCGTCAATTAACGACTATGAAAGGCATATAAACACTAAGCCGATATGATTTCTGTCTCTCCTTTTTCTCCGTTTCAGATGATTTATGAAATAAACCGGCAACTGAAACTGTTTTGGAAACTACGTAAAAATATATCGGCTTGGAACATGTCACAGATATTATGTCCAATCTGTGTCCGTCGCTGCCACTCTCACTCTCTCACTCTGTCTATGTCAGTGACTTTGCCCCTGTAATTGTGTTTTTGCTCTCTCTCTCTCTCTCTCTCTCTCTCTCTCTCTCTCTCTCGCGCGCGCGCGCGCGGACGTGTGCTTGCGCGTGCATGTATGTATGTGTCCGTTCATATGCGTATGCATGTGTAAGTATGTTTGTGTGTGTGCATGCATGCATGCTTACGTGCGTGCGAGTGTGGTTCCATGCATGCATGCGTTCGTGCGTGCGTGCGTCCACGTGTGCGTATGTGTGCGTGAAAAGGTAAAAATTGTGAGGGTGGATTCATTGTTATAAATTCAACTGTACATGAGAAAGGGATGCGTGTTGGGCGGGGGTAGTGGACGATGTTGTGTGTGTGTGTGTGTGGGGGGGGGGGGGGGGGGGGGGGGGGGGTGGAGGGGGGGGTCTTGTTGATGTATATGTGCAAAAATGTTTAAGAAATAAATTGAGTATGTTAGTTTAAAAGAATAAAAGAAAAAACAAGACGCAAAGCATATAAACGTACTCCCAGTTTAGATCTATCTTGAATAGGCGTGTAAAAAAAAAAAAAAAAAAAGTCGCAATCAACCTTACGTCATAATAAAAAAAAAAAAGTCACAATCAAACATGCGTCACAATGGATTTCGTCAGTGAGATAAGAAATCGGCGAGGTACTCTCTTAGATATTCCATAAAGAAGAAAAAACATTTTGGGCCGTTATAGCCGATAGTAACAGCTACTCTGGTTTAAAAAAACAAAACAAAACATCGGGCATCATCCGTGACCCATAATGAACATACCTACAATTTTTTCAGAAAGATCGGCCCAGAAGTTTTGTCTGGAGCGAGTGGAACACATTTTGACCACACACACACACACACACACACACACAGACCGATGGCATTTCTTCGTTCCCATTGTAAGTACTTCCTGTTCTATAAGAACAAAAAGTCATTGGGGGGGGGAGGGGACTCATAAACATGCAGGATTTTTCGCAAAGTGATTTGAACAATACATGAAACAAGAGAGGGAAAGTGCGAACAACATTCAGAACAGTTGAAGGATTCTGATCATTAAGAAACAAGATGCAAAGCGTATAAACGTACTCCAGTTTATCTTGAATAGATGTCTATTTGGAATCCAAATCCTTTTTCATGGCATGTTTTGTTCCCTCTAGATTTGAATCATTTCTATTTCATCTGGAACATTTCGGACACATTCTAGCAATGAGGTGTTGCATGTTTCATTATTTTGAAGCAGGCTTTCAGATGCCTACTAGAGGTGTGATTAGTGTTTGCTTTTGTTATGTGTAGCCAGAAACTCGGCTGCGTACAGTTTGTAACCTGACTGGGCATCAACTATGTTCTTCTGAGGCAGGAAGGCATTTAAATTGCAAACTCATGTGCATTTGCGTGTGTGTGTGTGTGTGTGTGAGGGGTGTGTGTGTGTGAAAGTGATGGTGGTGGTGGTGGTGCTAGACGTAAGCTCGGCAGAAAAGTGTTGGAATTCGAGAGCTGCGCTGCTCATGTCGAGATCTATAGAAGGGAACCACATGTCAATTCCAGTAAATGGATACAGTTATAATTAGCATATTACAGAAGTGAATCATTACGTCTGATTTCAGTTTTGAATCTTTTCTTGTTCATTTCAGGGTGTGCAGTGTTTTGTTTGCTTCTGTTACAAAAGTCTCTTGAGCACTTGCGCCTTTTTACGGAAAATGATCTCGCAAAATTTGTACTGGTTTGTGATCTGTATGACATTTGACCGATCTTTGAATGCAAGAGGTATTTTTAGGATCGTATTTGGGTGAAATTGATTCTGAAATCCCCATTCAATGCTGTACAAATACAGTTTTCATTTACTTTGTAAGCAAGCTTTGTAGATGAAGAGAACTATTATGCCATGTGCATCTAACCGACACGGAGATTCAGTGCCGTCGTTTGTGATTGAATGAGAAGAATCGTCGTCTGCATGTAAGTTGGAAGGTCATTAATAAATGCATTGACCAGAATTGGGTGGGCCTGTTTTCCTGGAAACTAGCTCTGAAGAATAGTGTTTTAGAACAGAATAGTCTATTCGCTGTTTTCGCACAGATTTTTAGTGATATTACCTAGTAATCGCATGTGTGTGTGTGTGTGTGTGTGTGTGTGTGTGTGTGTGTGTGTGTTTATGCCGAGAGAAGGGGAGCGAGTTGCCCATCGTGTATATTTGTATGAAACATTGAACCCTCCACTGTAACCAGTTGTATGCCAGGAAGCAGAGATGAATGCGAGGGAAAGTTGCATCCATGCAAGTGATGATGAGAGGAATGGGTTTTCACTACCGTTTGAATCTTACAGATTTAAGGCACTTTGTGACAAATAATTATCGGTGAATTCTGCGTCGAATGACATTTTTTGAGTCTCAGATGTTGCTTTTTTTTTTTTTCTTTATTTTTCGGAGATGGCGGATCGGGTGCTGGGGGCAAAAACTGTGCTAAAAGCTGACCCCCAACATCCATGCTGGCATGATAAATGGCGCCACCAGACATTTGCCAGTCTAGCTGGAGGGATGCATGTCTATGTTCCCTTAGCTCTATGTTCCCTCAGCTCTATGTTCCCTCAAGTCAAGTTACATGCTATGTCATGTCATGTCATAATGCCATGTCATATCATGCCATGTGCCATGACATATGCCATGCCATATTACATGACGTAAATATCTCTTGACTTGAGGGAACATAGAGCTGAGGGAACATAGAGCTAATTCTCCTAACAAACCGCTCTGTGTTCCCTCAGCTCTATGTTCCCTCAATTCAAGTTACATGATGACCAGAGGTCAACTAATGGTCAGAGTGAGCAGTGGTCAAGCAATGGTCAGTGTGACAGTGTTCAAGCAATGGTCAGAATGATCATTGGTCAAGCAATGGTCGGAGTGACCAGTGGTCAAGCAATGGTCAGAATGACCTGTGGTCAAGCAATGGTTAAACTGACCAGTGGTCAAGCGTGAGTTTATAATGAAAATGACGTGAGAGAGAGAGAGAGAGAGAGAGAGAGAGAGAGAGAGAGAGAAGAGAGAGAGAGAGCACTTGTCAGTTAGACCATTGCTTGACCACTGGTCAGTCTGACCACTGCTTTACCACTGGTCACTTTGACATGACATGACATGTTACTTGACTTGAGGGAACATAGAGCTGAGGGAACATAGAGCTGACCCCGCCTGGTGAGAATGGCCAAAGCTCTGCTCACAGTAACTTCTTGTGACAACAATTCAGTGCATTGCAATACAAGACAACACATTGCATTGCTATGAAACACTGACATGCATCAACACTGTTTAGATATAACAGACAATATAAACTACTTTGCGCACTCTGCTATGCATAGATACACTAAACAGAACAGCGCGTGAATAACACACAAGTTGAATATAATCTGGCGAAGTAGGGGAAACAACTGTAAGTTACCTATGTCATGTGCAAAATATGTGGTTTTCTCTCTTTGATTATTTTTCGTCCACATTCCGTTGCTTATATTGCATGTATCTTGGTATTCGTTGAGTGATCAATTTATTCGTTCCTTTATTTACTGTTTTATTAGTCCTTCCTAGCTCCATTTATTTATTTATTCATTGACTTATTTCACTTACTACTTTATTTGTTTATCAAAGTTTCATTTACTTATTCATTTATCAGTTTTCCATTTTCATTCATTCATTTATTAGCTTATTAATGCGTTCATTTAATCATTTGTTTGTTTTATATTTGCATGAGTCGTTGAAAGTGTTCAAATAAAGGGGGATATGATATCTCGAACAAAGAGAACAGATTCTATATTTGATTGGTGTGTTGTCTATTTGTGTTCATCTGGACAGCTGGGATGAGGTGGGAACGGGTGGGAGGTGGGGTGGGGGGGGTGATGGGGAGGAAGGGGGGCGATTCGGGAGAGGAGGAGAGGAGGGGTGGGGACATCCTGTAATAGCTCTGTTTTGTCTCACACACACACACACACACACACACACACACACACACACACACACACACATGACCTAAGTCAAAAATTGACCTGTCAATAGGAGCCTCATCAAAGATGATAAAAATGCTTCAGGATCAGACCAGCATCGAGCAGCTGCTGCTCCAGACGAGAAACATCCTCCTTATCGTTATCGATGTGACAGCTGAGACGATGGATGCTTCCAGCTGTCCTCAGCATTCTGCCCAGCTGCTTCTTCAACAAAATGGTCAGGGCTGTATTGTCAGACTCACTAACAACGACCACTTGCCTCCCCTGCCTCGCCCACTGCAGGGCCTTCAGAACCAGGACTACAGTTTTCCCGCAGCCTGGCGGACCCTGCAGGTACAGGTACTGTGGCTCTGGCTGCATGTTGAGCAGAAACACCCTGCTGGGGCGTGAGGACGAGGGAGGAGAAGCGCAGGGCAGTTTCGGCCACAGCCTCTCCGAAGGTCCTCAGCACCTTGCGTTGTTGGCCAGCTGTGGGGATGTCGACCGTGCTGGCTGGTCCACAGAATCTGTTACAGACCACACACACACACACACACACACACACACACACACACACGCACACACACACACACATTTTTGTGAGAGAGAGAGAGAGAGAGAGAGAGAGAGAGAGAGAGAGAGAGAGAGAGAGGCAGTTGAAATATGACTGTTTCTATACCAAGATAACATGGATAGTTCTGTCATTCTCAGATACTTTGACCCAAGATGGGCTCCATGCTCGAAATTTTTGCTCACTGGAGGTGTTTTTTTTTTTTTTTTTTTTTTATTCCTATTCCTCCACATGCTCGGAGTTCCCAGTTTGCAGGAAGTGAGCAATATATATGGAGTCTGTGTTTCTCGGGCACAGGCGTGGTCTTGTTCCATTGAGGCGTCAGAGGCAGAAAGAGTCGATTTGAGATAAAGACGTTTTAAAACATAAGAGACGGTCCCTGAAGAAGCCCTCCAGAGCGGGTGAACTATTGGGAAATGAAGGAAACGAAATGAAAAATAAAACAAACGGAACGATTCTACAATAGCAAAAAGCGGTAGTCCTCCAAAGGAAGAAAACAGCACGCAAGATCCCAATTCCACTCTTCAGAAGAGTGGAACTGTGATTCTACAACAGGCGCTGGATCCCTTTTCATTCTCCGTGTGATCAAACCTTGTGACTGGTGCCGCAAATCACGTCCATTGGAGTAGTAGTGTGGAGCTGGCTGCTTATGGGGATGGTATTTGTCGTTTAGGCTATTATGTATGCATGTATGTATGTATCTATGCATGCATGCATGTATGTGTGCATGCATGTACGTACGTATGCATGTCTGTCTGTCTGTGTATTTATCTGTCTGTCTGTCTGTCTACTGTCACGTTCCTCCATTACAAATCATAATGTTTCTTTAGTCATTTAACGAAATATCTATCTACCTATCTAACTACTTATCTATCTATCTATAAAGAAACATTATACGTATTTATATGTAATGTAATGTAAAAGGATATCTATGGAGCGCTTTACCTCGCGAGAGCCCAAAGCACATATTACACAAACATGATAAAATACTAATTCTAACTACACACACACACACACACACACACACACACACATACATACACACACGCGCACACCACACACACACACACACACACACATACATACACACACGCGCACACCACACACACACACACACACATAAACACACACACACACATACACATACACACGCGCGCGCGCGCGCAGACAGACACATGAGCGCGTCAAAACAGACTCACGCACAGAGATAAGTGGATATCATTAATCAGTTCGGGGGAAAAGAGATGTGTCTTTAGGGAGGTTTTAAGAGTCTCTAAAGAGTCTGTGTTACGCAGAGAAGAAGGCAGACCATTCCACGGAGCAGGTGCCAGGTAAGAGAAAGATCGTTGGCCTGAAGTTTTCAGGCGAGCAGAGGGAAGCCGAAGCAGACGACAATCGGTGGATGAGCGAAAGTTCGCTAGACGGAACATAGAGATGACGGAGGTCAGAGAGGTAGGAGGGAGCCAGATTATTCAGTGATTTGAAAACCAGGAGGAGAACTTTAAAGTCAATGCGAGACTGAATTGGAAGCCAGTGTAAGGATGACAGAATTGGTGATATGTGATCAGATCTAGAGGAGCGGGAGATCAGACGGGCGGCATTGTTCTGAAATGAAGTTCAGAGATGAGCCCTGAGGGACAACCGGTAAGGAGGGAGTTACAATAGTCAAGCCGAGACAGAACAAAAGCACAGATTTAAATGAATAAAGAAACATATTACATGAAAAATGCCTGACGAAGCCCTTGGGGGCGAAACCTCAAAAATGAAAATCGTTTCTGCGGGAAAAGATGTCCACCTTGTTTCAGTATTCATTTTATTCACATATACCTGTTGACATTATTTTCTTGAGGTGCGGTGTGAGTTTTAGTGTAAATTTTACCTGTGAAATTATATATAAACCCACAGTATACCTATTCGTCTATTTTGGGGGCCTATTTCTTGAAGGCTTTGCTACCGGGTTACTGCAGTTCATTGGCAACAATATTCCGCAGTGCGTCGCCTCACATTGAATTCAGTTGTTTACGTAGTTCACATTTTCTATGCTTTCTAAAACAAATTGTTGTGTGGAATTGTACAATAGTGGCATGGTGGAAACATTATTACTCAGTGCCATAAAGCGTTTCCTCCCATGAACTGAAAGTCTCTTTTGTTGATCTTACTCCTTTATAGCATGCAAAAAAAAAAAAAAAAAAAAAAGCCCTCGATCCAGATCTAAATTCCGCTGTAAACACACACACACACACACACACACATTCATCATTTCCTATCCATTTCTGGACAGCATTTCAATGGCATGATAATGCCACCATCTCCATAGCATTCTAGGAGCTACTTTATGTAGGCCTACTGCGATCGTGTTCACTTCACTTTTGACATAATTCGTCCCTGCCTGACCCTGACCCGTAATCGGACCTGCCCTCGACGTATCGAAGAGTGGCCGAACGCGGGAAACCAGTTTCGAGTTCCTAACCACTTTAGAATCGCTCTCTTTCAATTTCTATTGATTTCCGAACAGAACTTTAGTTTGTTTCTGTGTGTTCTGACTCAGAGTCTAATGAAATTCACCTGCGTGGAAATTTTCGGCCAGCTACTGCCGGTCTTCATCAGCCCCGACTGACCGGTAGTTGTGATGGATGTTGGTGTCCTCTGAGTTGTCATCTCTGGTGGAGTGATTGGTGTTCGGCACACACTCATAAATAGGGGGCAGGTCAGCCACAGTCTCTGTTCAAGCTTGGTTTTCTCTCCCCGATTTCTATTGCTTCTTTTACTCTCCTTTTTGTGAACTGTGATTCAGCTGCATTTATGGTGGCTTGAAACTTGTTGTCAGATGCTCATAATATGCAGAAGAAGTTTTGGTGGTGTGTTCGTTTAGCTTTGTTTCTCCAATATAGTCCTCACTGCACTCCTCACTGCTCATTAAACCTCTGCTGCTTTTTTTTTTTCTGCTGCGTCAACCCACATTCAAAAACGTCAGAATCGTCAACATGATGACTGTGGACATTAACTGGATGATGATGAACCTGTTGGTATGGTGTGCTGTTGTTGTCAGATGTTCATAATATGCAGAAGAAGTTTTGGTAGTGTGTTCATTTAGCCTTGTTTTCAAAGGGCGACCAGTTTCTCCAATATAGTCCTCACTGCACTCCTCACATTGAATGTGAGACACCACACCACTTTTCTTTTCCAACTCTGTTCTGTCCTTGACTTTTGTAACCTGTGATCGTATTGAATTCACTGGTTTGTGTAACACTTGCACGCTGTGTTGGCTGACAGTCCTTGACAGGCGCTGTGACATCCCTTTCACATAGAGCATGCTGATAGTGATGGACTTCTTTGTGTTCGGATGCCTTTGTTTCGGTTTGGGGGTGTTGACAATCCAGGAAGGATAACCGTTGGCTTTCAGAGCTGTCTTGACGTGGTGTTCTTTCAGTTTATTCTGTTCTGAGATGCAGTGGGTTTTTGCTCTATATAATAGAGTTCGGTCGGTCATTTGGACTGATCTGGAATGTAATCTTTTTGTAATCATTCTCATTCATTTTCTACTCATTTCTGAATAGGATTTCAGGATATCAACTGCACAGTCATAATGCAACATTTCCAGCATTTCAGGATCTATTTCACATAGTGCAATAGTGTTCACATAACTTTCACATGCCTTCAGTTACCCCTACCCTCCACGTATTGAAACGAAGTCGGACACAGACAACCAATTTCGCATCCGTAACCCGTTTAGAATCGCTCTCTTTCAATTTCTAATAGAATTTCCAATAGAATTTTTGACACATAAAAATGCTGCAACATCTCCACTATGCTTAAATGTGTCTTAGTTTATGCTATCACGTTTGCACAACTTTTAACGTAACTTCCCCTAACCGTACCCGCTGCATGTCAAAACACTGAGTCGTTTTGGGTGGATTTTCAATTTAAACAAATTCTTGACTTTCATTTCTCATATTTCCGTGCAAGATGTCAACCACAACCACCTCTGCAAGAAGTATCTTACATAGAGCGATCGCGTTCGCATGACTTTTGACATAATTATCTTCTCCTAACCCTACTCTCTATGGATCAAAACAGAGTTGGCCTTTCTGGATTTATCTGGACTTGAACCATTTTCTAATCACTGTCATTCGTTTGCTTTCTTTTTTTTCCGAACAAGAGTCTACTGCATAATGATCCCACAATACCTACAGCATTTTGAAAACTATTTTGCGTGGTAAGGTCGTGTTTGCATAACTTTTCACATAGCTTTAACCACCCTACCCACTATGTATCGAAGAGTAATCGGACACAGACAACCGGTTTAAATTCGTAACCATTTGAGAAATATCTCTTTCAGTTTCTATTGATTTCTGAACACTATGCTTTAATACATTGTTTAGCATGTGATGGTGTTCCCATAACTGTCTCTTACCTTCCCCTAACCCAACCCTCTACGTATCAAATCAGGGTCAGCCATTCTGGATTGGTCTGTCATTTAATCATTTTCTGGTCACTCTCGTTCATTTGCTGTCTCTTTTCGAACAGGATTTATACCACATCATAATCCTGTAACAGCTACAGCACTTGAAGGACTATTTTGCATCGTGTGATCGTGTTCACATAATTCTTCACATAGATTCAACTACCCCTACCCTCTGTGTATCAAAACATTGCCGTACGTTTATGATCAGTTTTGAATTCGTAACTATGTTAGAATCGCTTTCTTTCAATACCTCTTAAATTCTGAACAGAATTTCCTATACCTAAATGCTGTGACATCTCTATTATACTTTCACATCACTGTGTGATTGTGTTGCCATAACTTTTAACATAACTTCTGCTGTCTCTACATTCTGTCAAAACAGCCTAGGGCCGGTGACATTGGAATATGGAATGTAACTCCTTTCTAATCAACCTAATTTTCTTTCTTTTCATTTCCAAACAGGATTTCAACAATATATTAATGCTACAACATCTCAAGTTGTGACGGACCGTTTCTTGTCCGGTCACAAGTTTTTTTACAACCGCGTTGGCCGGAACATGTTCTCCAGAAAACCGGTTGGTCAGTTGACCTGCCTGCTACTCCCTTGCGCTGTATATAGGCCAGGTGAGCTAAAATGATCAGGCAGTTTCTACAGCAGTTCCGGCAGTGCAACTTCCCAGTGGCCGAAGAGGGACTCCTGAACGAGTTGCTGTGGCAGTCATTTATTTCATTATTAGCAGTTTAAAATGGCCAACCGAGATCTTTGTCCCCTCCTGTAGGCGACTGTAACTTTCCCTGTGCCGTGCCATGTCAAGGTTTTTAGGGAAAAAAGCATGTGTTGTTTTTTGGTATATCTTGTTAGTTGATAGGGTGATAGGAGGAAATTGTTTTTAGAAAGTATGAACAGAAAGAAGAAAAAAGATATGTTGTTGATGAGTGACCAGAAAAGGAGGCGGCTTAGCTATTTATGGCTTTGTGATGAAAAGAAAGTGTTGTTTATTCTAATACATTGTAATGATTTATTGATGATAAGCTCCGGAAGTGAGCGATGGAAATCATCGTGTATTAATGGTTGTGATATGTATTCAAACCATCCTTTGATATGAATAATGAATATCTATTTGTTGATAAACAAGAGTGTGTGAAAATCCTTCTCTGAGATGTAGTGATTACGTGAAATGATAAAAACATTCCTGTCATGATGGAAGAGACATGAAATGATAAAACATTCTTATCTTGATGAAAGAGACGGAAGTGAATCGTTTCTTATATGCACTGATTATTTTCTTCGTTTATCGTAAAAGGTCTATGCGGAAATCCTTTCTTCCCCAATGTGTAGAACATCATTTAGAAAAAAGAGAATGTTCTATTGTGATATTGTAATGTAACTTTGTAGATTTCAAATCGTAAATAAATGTCAGCGAACTGCCCAGAGAAACGTGGACAAACGAGTCACAAGACAACACACAATGCGTTTCGACCTCGTAGGTCTTCCTCAGGTGAAACGAAGACGAACAAAATAACGAAAATGCACTTATCTTTGATCGCTTCAGATTGCTTCTGAGTTCAGCGCAAGGAAGAAGGCGTTGAATCAACGAATGAATGAAGGCATTCAACGCCTTCTTCCTTGCGCTGAACTCAGAAGCAATCTGAAGCGATCAAAGCTAAGTGCATTTTCGTTATTTTGTTCGTCTTTGTTTCACCTGAGGAAGACCTAAGAGGTCGAAACGCGTTGTGTTGTCTTGTGACTCGTTTGTCCACGTTTCTCTGGGCGGTTCGCCGACATTTATTTAAGATTTGTTTAGATTTCCGCCTGCAGTCGTTTTTCTTTGCAACTAGATATGTAGATTTCGCTATTGCATCCCCCCCCCCCCCCCCCCCCCCCCCCCCCCCCCCCCCCCAGTTCTGGGTGGAATGTAAAGTAACTGTTGGTTATGAATATGATTTCTAACCATGATGAATAATAGCCATGTTATAGTAGGCTAGATAATCAAGGTAGTTGTCAGTTCCCCCCGGTAAAGTCGTTGTCCTGGTGTGACTGGGAACTGGCTGCTACTGCTAGAGGGTCTGGGGCGTAGCTGGAGCCTACCCCTGTCTCCGCCCTGCTGGGTGTGTGTAGAGGTCGACGTGGGAGTCGACAGTAACCCGACGTGCCAGTTGTGCCAAAGCCGCCGCTGCTGCCGAGTCAGAGCCGCCGCTTTTGAGGTATTTGAACCAGCGACCTGTTGGGCCAGTCGTACCATTAGCCGTCGCTTCTGCTGTACCAGGGCCATCGCTTTTGTGGTGTCAGCATATTGTTTGTGTGTGAGTCATAGCTCTTGTTGTGTAGGAGCCGTCGCTCCTGTTGTGGACAGAGCCGTCGCTTCGGTTTTGCGAGCTGCCCCTCCTGACTGTGTGAGCCCTAGGAGAGGACTTCCTCTACAGCATTCTTCATGAGAGATTTGCGACATCTGAGAACTGTCGTGTTGAGTCCAACGTGGCCAAAACAAAATAATATTATATATCTATATGAATCGTACGCCTAGAGTTACGGCGTACGTTATTCTGCTGAATTGATATTGTTGTATATTGCTGTGTTTTTGTGTATTTGTGTTTGATGGCTCGGGCAGCATACGAAACGAAAACTTTGACTTGTTATCTGGCTGTCCATGTGTTGAATGTGCGGGTGTGTGTGAATTAAAAAATCGTACACGCATCCGAATTTCTGTGAGTCAGACAAATTGACAAACGCGCCAACGCATTTGTGACACACAGCATTTTAGGAAATATTTCACATGACCGAATTTTTCGAATTCCCTCGTATAACCGAAAGCATCACGGTTCAAGAGCATTCTCATTTTCTGCGGCAGTATTCTGGAATTCACTACCTTTCCATCTACGTCATGCCCCCTCCTTCCCGACTTTTCAAGTCTGCTCTTAAAACTTATCTGTTCTGACGCCAATTGCAGGATACCACCTGAAATATTACTAAATTACTACATGTCACTTGCGCACTTTGCTCGTATACAAATGAGCTGTTCACCATGTCATATAGTGTGTTTCTGTATGCAACATTATGTTTCAGTGTGTGTGTGTGTGTGTGTGTGTGTGTGTGTGTGTGTGTGTGTGTGCACGCGCGCGCGTGAGTGTGCTGTGTGCGTGCATGCGTGTGTGTGTGTGTGTGTGTGTGTGTGTGTGTGTGTGTGTGTGTGTGTGTATGTTTATGACTCGTGTACACAGAATTTAGAGAGAGAGAGAGAGAGAGTGTGTGTGTGTGTGTGTGTGTGTGTGTGTGTGTGTGTGTGTGTGTGTGTGTGTTTCTGCTTATAATTTATATATGTTGAATTGTTAAAAACTTGTAAAGCGCCCTGTAGCCTATGTTGTTAGGATGGGCGCTATAGAAATTGTTCTCATTATCATTATTGTCATTACATTGCAAGATGGTGTTTGCATAACTTTTTACACAGCCTCAACTGTCCCTACGCTCTACGTATTGAAGCGGTACCGGGTGCAGGCAGCCATTATGAATTTGTAACCATTTTACAATCACTCTCTTTTAAATGCACTGATTTCCGAACAGAATTTCTGGCATATGTAAATGCTGTAACATCAGTGTTATGCCTGGACATATGTTACTATATGCAATCGGGTTCACATAATTTTAACATAACTTCCCCTTTTTCCTACCCTCTGCATATCAAAACGCTGTGAATCACTTGGGTTGTTCTGTTCATTTAAGCAGTGTCTTGTCACACGCATTCATTTGCTATCTATTTCTGATTAGGATTCTAGCCACATGATAAAACTACCACCTCCACATCATTCCAGGATATTTTACATGGTTTGAACATAACTTTGACATAACTTCTCCAAAGCCTGCCTTCTACATATCAAAATTTAGCCATAACGGATTGATTTGGAGTTTAATCGCTGTTTTAATCACTCTCTTTCATTTGCTATTTCTTTTTTCCGAACAGGATTTCTACCACATGATAATCCTACAACACCTGCAGCTTTTCCAGAACTTTGTAACATGGTAAGATTGTGTTCGACGTGTCGAAGCGTGGCCGAACGCGGGCAACCTGTTTAGAATTCGTAGCCATTTTAAAATCACGCTCTTTTAATTTCTATTGATTTCTGAACAGAATTTCTGGCATACATTGATACTGCTATATCTACACTATGCTTAGATATATTGCTGAATGTGCAATCACGTTCGCATAACTTTTGACATATCAAAACAGAGTTAGGCATTCCGTATTGATCTTGAATATAACTTTTTTCTAATCATTCTCATTCATTTGCTATCTTTTTTACGAACAGGATTTCTACCACATAATAATCCTGTAACAGCTGCAATATTTTAAAGACTGATTCAAGTAGTGTAATATTGTTTGTATAACTCCTCATATAGATTTGGCTATCCCAGCCCTGTATGTATAGAAACATACCCGGATACATAGGGTCAGTTTGAATTCTTAGGCGTTTTAGAAACGCCTTCTTTCAGTTCCTGTTAACTTATTAACAAAAATGGCGCCATATGTAAATGCTGTAGCATCTCTACTATTCTTTGACCTATCATTGACCGTGTGATCGCGTTCGCAGAACTTTTAACATAACTACTTCTAAATCTACCGTCAAAACAGGGTCGGTCATATAGGATTGAAATTTAAACCTTGTGTAATCTTTCTCGTTCGTTTTATATTCATTACCGAAAAAGATTTCAATTCCACAATAATGATACAGCATTTCCAGCATTTCAGGAACTATTTCACACACAGTGTGATCGTGTTCGCATTTTTTTCACGTAGCTTCAACTACACCTGCCCTTTACGTATCAAAGTGTACCCAGACACAGCCAATCAATCAAACTCGTAATCAATTTAGAGTCTCTCTCTTTCAATTTCTGCCGATTTCCCAACTGAGCATCTGCCATATAAACATGCTTCAGCATCTACACTATGCTTGGATATATCTTAGTTCATACAGTCGCTTTCGCACAACTTTTAACATGGCGTCCCCTAACCCTACCCTCTGTGTATTAAAACGTAGTAACTCATTTCGGGTTGATTTGCTATGTAAGATTCTTGTCAGTCTCATTCATTTCCCATCTGATTGCTAACACTAACAGGTTTCAACTGCATGATAATGCTACCACCTCTGCAGCATTCCAGGAATTATGTTTAAAAAGTGCCATCGTCTTCAGATAACTTTCGACATAACTTCCCTTAGTCCCACCCTCTGCATATCAAAATAGGGTGAGCCGTTCCGCATTGGTCTGGAATCTAATCATATTTTTTATCACTCCCATTCATTTGCTATCTTTTTCCTAACAGGATTTTTACCAAATGATAAGCTTCCAACACCCCTGCAGCATTTCGAGGACTATTTCACTTGGTAGGATCGTGTTCACATTACTTTTCATTTTGCTTCAGTTACCCTACCCCCTACACATCCGAAGCGAAATCGGATGCTGGCGATTAGGTTCAATTTGTAACAATTTTAGAACCCCCTCTGTTTTAATTTCTATTGATTTCCTAACATAAGTTTTGTCACATATTGATACTGCTGCATTCATGCTGTGCTATGATACATTGTTCAGTGTGCTATCGTGTTCGCATAACTTTTGACAAAACTTCCCCTAACCCTACCCTCAACATATCGAAACATGATCCGTCATATTGAATTGATCTCAAACAATCAATTTCTAACCACGCTCATTCATTTTCTATTCATTTCCAAAAGGATTCCAACTACACAAGAATCAGACAACATTCCCAGCATTTCAGGGCCTGTTTCACACGGTGTGATCGTGTCTGCATAACTTTTCACATTCCATCAGCTGCCCCTACCACCTGCATATTGAGTCACAACTAGCATTTCTTGTCAGCTTGAATTCATTATCGTTTAATCATCATTCTGTTTCAATTCTATCGATTTCTGAAAAAAAAAGAGTTATGCTACATGTCACTGCTGACATACTTTTACTATGCTTTAACATATCCTAGATTGTGCGATTGTGCTCGCAAAACTTTACACTTAGCTATTCTTACCCCTAAGCTCTAAATAAAAAAAAAAAAAAAAAAGTTTCCGTCATTTGGGATCGATCTGCACGTCAGTAAATGCAGAATCGATCGCTCCAATGTTTACCAGTCTACATACACAATGCCCATCATGCTTGAATGTACCAACACAAACCCTATACTCAGTCCCACTTGACATTTCCGATTGTGTTCGTGTGTTGTTTGTTGTTGTTGTTTTCATTCATCCCATAGTTTCCCAACTCTACCCCCCAACATAGATCACGGTCATCTATGTATGCTGGATCTGCCTAGGAGCAGGCAATACAAATAGATCTGCCTTCGAAGGGGAGTGCGATGGTTCCCTCAGGCAGCTAGTGAAGGGTTTCTCATATTTGTAATATATCGCCCCCCCCCCCCCCCCCCCCCCCCCCCCCCCCCCCCATTTTCTTCATCTTATTTTTTTTTAATTCAGATCTTTGCCAAGACATTGCTGTATTGACTGAAGAATTGTTAGCCTGCACTTGTTTTCTCCCACTGCTTAATTGTTCAGCACTGCAATTCGATTATTTTATGAACACCCTGCTTTGAGTTACTTTAACATGGCGTGTAGGATTTATGATAGCTTTTGGTTCTGTACTGTCTTTTGGCGTTTTGAAATAATTCAAGTCAGTGTCTGGAAACCTCACAAACTGACTCAAACTGACTCTAACTGCATCGAATGCAGTCGCCATTGTGCGGGGAAATTCCAGTTGGGGTTATTTTATTCATGCATCTGTTTTGTCCATGACAGCACGGTGGGGCAGATTTCTGTGTGTATTTAGAATGTTCATAGAGGATGTTGGTTTTCTGTTTCAATCAGTTTGTGTGGGATATGGCTACGTGGCACACAACGGATTATCCGGGGGTTGTTTACATTTGACTGGACTGTCATGTGGTGTATTTGAAGTTGTCTGCTATTCAGGAATTGATGGAAAGCATCATGAAATGGGTGTTAATACTGCATAAGATGTATGTTGCCGAAATACCTTTAGCCCTTACATTGACAGTGGACATGCAAGTAATGTACTGGCTCAGATTTGGGCTTTGTTGTTGAATATGAGGTCGCAGTGTCTATTTCTGATCTAGTACGGAAGATGTTACACCTCTTGATCAGCCGAGAAGCGAATGTTTTCTGTGCAACAGTGATAGCGTTATATGTGTCAAGACGAATTTGCGATTCCCTTTGCCTTAATAGTTCACAGTTTACATGTATTCCCTATTGATCATAAGAGTACAAAGTAGGGCCTAAAAAAAAAGATGCCTTACCGTAAGTTGAAGGAAATGAATCCATTGTGCACAGAAAAAGCGATGTACTTGACGCATATTGTATGTTGTCAAACCACATCAAATTTGATTTCAGTTCACATACAGAATAATGTGGGCCTATCATTTGACAGAAAAAATGTTTAGAACGGCTTTGTAATACTAAGATTGGCTGTCGATTTTATAGATCATTTAAATCAACAGAAATCTAAAACACAGGTCCAGACTGACGTCTCTTCCAGTTTCAATAACGCCTTAAAAACCTCGTGAAGCGAGCGCTGCTTGGTCCGCGCACGTCCCTTGACTTTGCTAATTGCATCTTTAGCCGCTTAAACTCTTCATTAACATGGCAGTACTGGCTGGGAACACAAATGACAGAATCTTAATACAGATCTGCAGAATGCTGGTCCAGTCAAACAGGACAACTACCACTGAGCACGTCGCATGCAAAACTTGTTGGCTCTCCGTATACTGCGACTTTGGTCTCTTTTATTTCGACTGGACCTTCATCATATCAGGCAAACTTCTGGTTTCAAACTTATTCCCCTACGAGAACCAATAAATGACCGAATGTTGATTTGATAACGTATGACAGCAAAGGATTTCAGCTGGCACTAATTCAGTCCATGCCAACATTCGGAACAGAGTGTCTGGCCTGTGTAGTTCCACCATACAGGCTGAAGGCAAACAGTCTTTTAGAAATGGCATAAGTTGCTTTTCTTTATTTCAATTGTCACTATGTTACATATGTTAATGTTGAAATATTGCATGGTGTATTTTTTGCTATGGAGTCAAATTATAAATTTGACTTTGAATTGGCCTTTGTGTTCTTTCATTATTTTTCATGTTGAGGTGTGGCGCATGTTGTCCTGTCTCTCAAACTATGCAGTGTCATCTGTGAGTGTTCAGTGCCTCCTCGGCAGGTAAGCTTATAAACTAATGGGTCGTCTGTACCTTATTGTTCAGAGTGTTTACTGAACGTGAACTATAAAACTAGTGGGTGGTCTATACCTTTTATTCAGGGTGTTCACTGAACGTGAACTATAAACTAGTGGGTGGTCTGCACCTTATTGTTCAGAGTGTGAACTATAAACTAGTGGGTGGTCTGCACCTTATTGTTCAGAGTGTTTTACTGAACGTGAACTATAAACTAGTGGGTGGTCTGCACCTTATTGTTCAGGGTGTTTACTGAACGTCAGACCGATTTATACCCATCTTGACAATAACACACACACACACACACACACACACACACACACACACACACACACACACACACACATTGTCAATTAATTACTAGCAGTCGTTTCGTTGAGAACTTGTTGACTCGCCATTATATCTTTTAAATGACGGAAGAGTAACACGTGTTCCCGATAATCCCAATCATAAGCCCAGTGCAATAGATTTAACCTTAACATCTCCAGATCTAGCACCTGTATGTGACTGGCAGACCTTAAATGACACTCTGAACAGTGATCATATCCCCATTATTACCACCTTTAAATCTGTAAGGCCTGAAACCCAAAAGACATGTCGCAAGAAAAAAGTACCAAATACAGCTATAAATTAGCTAACTGGGACAGCTTCACAAGCTTACTTAAATCATTTAACGTCGACATGAATGAATTCAAATACCTAACTGTCGACGAATTGTATTGTAAATTCCAAAAAGCCATGCTATCTGCTGCAGTCAATACCCAGAATAGAACTAATCAAGCCAAACGTAAATAAACACACAGGGAATGTCTGGTGGAACGAAAATTGCGAACAAGCTAAAACGGAGAAAAATGTAAAACTAAGAGCGTATTTACGAAGTAAATGAGAAGAACGTAACTCGAAACTGCTTGAGAAAAAAAAGGCCAAAAATCATTTTAACAAAGTGACGGCACAAGCTAAACGACAATACTGGTCAAACGTTTGTAAAAATGAAATAAATAGTTTCAAAGATTATGAAAAGGTGTGAGCATATCTAAGAATAATGAAAAACAGAGTATCTCTACCAATATGTCCGATCAAGCTCCCTAACTCTGATTTCCCCTCCAACTCAGAGAAAGCTGAAGCATTCGCCAACATATTTTCAAAAAATAGTAGCACAGACAGTCTAACAGCAGAAACGAAACAACACAGAGAGCGAGAGGAACGAAAAGCCATTTACAACGACCCTGACCCTGTAATAGACCATTACCTGAATGTTCCCAAAACATTACAAGAAGTGGAAGAATGTCTCAGTAATCTAGAAATAAAAAGACAGTAGGCTTAGATGGCATTTCAAATGAAATGTTACATCATATCCCTCCGAATGTAAAACTTTTCATATCCCTATTTATTAAAAAATGTTGGAATGAGGGAAATCAAATCTGCCTTCTGTATGGAAACATTCTATAATTATTCCCCATTCACAAACAGGGAAAACCTCGATCTGATATAAACAGCTACCAACCAATCGCCCTAACGTCTCACATGTGGAAACTGATGGAAAAAAAATGTTCTAACTAGGTTAACATATTTTTTGTAACAAACACCAAGTAATCCCAATTAACAAGCTGGTTTTCAAAAAGGAAGATCACCAGTAGAACACTTAGTTAAAGTAACGATCAAGTTAAACAACAATTTGCGAGACGGAAAAACATCCTCGCAACTTTCTTTGATATAAAAAAGCATATGAACAAGTATGGCACAAACGGCTCATGTATAAACTCAAAACCACTGGTATAAGTGGAACAATGTATAACTATATCAAAGTTTTTTTTTTTTTTGAAAATAGAGTGATTCAAACAAGAATAGAGCATAAATATTCTAGAACTAGATCATTAGAAATGGGACTTCCACAGGTATCAGTACTATCTCCGATTTTATTAAATATTTTAACTACAGATATAACAAAAGGATTATCAAAAGATGTAATACTAGCACAATTCGCCGATGACTTATGTTTGTGGATGAAGGTCACTATGAAAAGAAAGACTCCATTAAGATCTGTCAAGTACATGAAAATAAAATATCAACATGAACTAAACAAAATCAATGACTTTTTACATGAAAATGGACTTTCACTTTCAGCAGAAAAAAAAACGAATGTAAATGCTTTTTAACTCTGGATATGACCCTGAGAAACTTCCTCAATTTACTTTGAACGGGTCAGTACTACAATACGCTAGTTCTGTAAAATTTCTAGGCGTTTATCTAGCTTCAAAGATTTCATGGAATCTACATATTGAATACATTTTCAATAAAGCGAGGAAAAGTTTTAACTTTTTTTAAAAATCATAAGCAAACAAAAGTGGGGACAAGACAAAGATACCTTAACATTACTGTCTTCTTCTGCGCTTGTGCGGTCTAAATTAATTTATGCCCCAAGAAGTATTCTTTAGCGCCCCACAACACTTACTCAATAAATTACAAAGTATTGACTGCAAATCGTATAAACTGACGCTTGGAGTTCCTATACATACATGTAACATAGGAACATACCATGGAATCGGAGTTTTGCCTCTCAATGAGTTTCGAAAAGTGTCTGCATCAAAATTTGTTTTAAGAGAACTCTTCACAAAACACTTTTTGTACTAAAGAAGTATCATTAAACTCAGAACAGATTTTGCAAAAAGAGCTAGAAGCATAGAATCAACTTTATCCATTCAGACATATACTACTACTCTATTGAAAGAATCAAATATAAATCAAACTAAAATTGCCTTGAGCCCCTATATGCACCCATTCCCAAATGGGAACAAAACAAAGCTAAATTTGATACAAATTACACTGCACTAAGTAAAAAAATGTTTCTCCAAAACTTCTTAAAAGCGATGTAAATTGCCATTTGGAAAATGTGTTTACAGATCACTTGAAAGTTTTTACGGATGGTTCAGTACTAGATGATCGTAACACTGGCGCAGCTTTTATCATACCAACCTTAAAAGTGGAGAAATTGTATCATCTTGGAAAAAGCTTGTCGATTTTTACCGCGGAACTAGTAGCAATTCTAATGTCTCTAAAGTATATTCAAAATTCTTCCACTAAAAATTGTCAGCTTCTGCTTTGTAGTGATTCTAGATCAGCGCTTTCTGCTTTACAAGCTCCAAATTCAAAAGATTCGTTATGAGATAATAACGGAAATAAATTACGTAACGCAACTTCTATCAATGAAGAGAGTCAATATTACTTTTTGCTGGGTGCCCTCTCACTGCGGCATTTCATCCAATGAGAGAGTTGACCAAGCTGCTCGAAGAGCAACTCGCAATATTGAAGGCACAACTTCATTCAGTATAGATTTGGATTTGTCAGATGTTATGCACTGATGATAAATAAAGCATCAAACGACAGATTTAAACATTTATTGAAAAGCACAGATTGTCTATATTATAAAAAATTGTGTTTAAACCAAGCCCTGATATTAACCCGAAAACACATTTAGAAAAATCCAAACTCCAATTTCCAGAGACGTAGAAAGCTTAATTCATCGCATGCGATTAAATTCACCTCGAACTAAATACTGCAAAAATGTCTCATGTATGTGTGGGGAACCTCTCAGTGTAAGTCACCTGTTACTGGACTGTGCAAGAACAAAAATAGTAGTGCAAAGGGAAGGTGCTGAAATTTATCTGATGATCGACTTCACTGAACTTGCCTTACATGTTGAATAACTATTTTTTCATGTGTTTAATTTGTAAACATTTATTACAAAGCCCAGTTGGAATATTTCTCTTTGAATTATAACTTAACTTTTTATCAGAGATTTTTTTTCCCCACACATTTGAACAAACACATGCTCATCTTCATAATTAAATTCAATTATTAATATGATGCCGCTTACAAATAAGACAACATAAGATTGTATTATATACACTCTTTAACTTCTCAACTGTACGCTTAAATGAAGTGTCCAAAACGGGAAAAAAAATATGACGTGAACACTGGAAAATGTGCTGAAATGAAGACACCATTCAAAGGACTGCTTCCAACTCATCAGATACACCTCTAGTGCAGAGACACTATTGAAGAACTGAAAACTAGTTGCATTGGACATGGTGAAATACTGTATTTCTTTAAAAAACTGTGGCACTCTAAAAATCATATCATAAACTTACCTGTTAACAAACACACACACACACACACACACACACACACACACACACACACACACACACACTCACGTATGATTGCACGCACTCATACTACTTCATCATACCCTCTATCACTACAAACCGTCTGAAATCACTTTTATGTGGGAAGACGTTAAACGGAACAACAACAACAACAACAACAACAACACACACACACACACACACACACACACACACACACACACACACACACATATATATATATATATATATATATATATATATATATATATATATATATATATATATATATATATATATATATAAAATAAAACAATAAATTCCAAGGATAAGTACCGAGCACCATTTCAGCAACTTACAGAGCATCTAGGTGTTGCAATGACTGCAAGAAATATTGAATTATAAACAAAGCTTGCTCTTATGTCTCAGATTGTAGAAATAGGGGGGTGATAAGCCTACATGGAATTTATTGTTTTTTATTGTAATTTAGTCCCTTGCGGATTCATTCCAAGAACTGGCCCTCAGCACTTGTGTCTTAAGAGGTTATCTTTAATATTTTCTACTTTTCACAAGAAAATGTAGCTGTTTTGCTCTTTCATGATTTTCTTTGGCTTCTTAGGTGGCACCTTTGGTTAGTTTTTTGAAAAACTCAACAAACATACTACGGTATTGCACACCAGCGTTTTTCTGGTATAGCATTCTTCTTAAAACCGAAAAGGCAGAGGAGTCAAATTACCACTTTCTGCGGTCACTGAGGAGAAACAATCAGGTTTCTAAATATCGGTATCTGACCAGGAGTTACATGTTAGTGAGCTTCCGCCCTATTGGAGATGGTCTCCCGCTTTGGAGACTATAAACTTGCTGAAGGTTTCCAAATATCGGTATCTGACCAGGAGTTACATGTTAGTGAGCTTCCTCCCTATTGGAGATGGTCTCCCGCTTTGGAGACTATAAGCTTGCAGAAGGTTCATTTTGAGAAGCATTTGTTATTCCCCATTCACCCACTCAAACACATACTGTCAGTTAGGCAGAATCATCTACCACTGCAGGCTTATCACCCCCGTATTTCTACAATCTGGTGTGTGTGTGTGTGTATATATATATATATATATATATATATATATATATATATATATATATATCAAGAATACTACTAAAACGCCTAATAAAATTCTTAAAGTACTCAACCCCTTGGGAGAGCGACATGTTAAAAATAGGATGGTAAAAGGAAGTTTTAAAATCTTCCTTTCACCATCCTAATTTAAACAATATATATATATATATATATATCTGATCTGCATATGACCTTCTGCCCTCAAATGCAAACCTGGTGAAGTGGGGAAAAACAGACGATCCTTCATGGCCCCTCTGCCATGAAAAACAAACAGTGGAGCATGTCCTAAGCTCATGTAAAGTAGCCCTGGCTCAAGAAAGGTACACATGGAGGCACAACCAAGTGCTCAAAGAGATTGTACAAGTAGTCTGGGCTAGTACCAACACCACAAAAGGGAAAATCAAGACTCCAAAAGCACCCACAACATTCTTCACGGCAGGAGGCAGCAAATCATGACCAAGAACAACAGTGCCACTGGGAACATGCAGGCAGAGTCTGCTGGACGGGGCAGATGACTGCGAGTGCACTGCAGACCTCCCAGAATGGAAGAGTCGCCCAGAGATCATCAGCAAGAGTGGCATGAGACCAGACATAGTAGTGCACTCTCAGTCAACCAAGCAGCTGATCATGATCAAGCTCACGGTGCCATCTGAGAACAGAATGGAGGCAGCTCAAATCTACAAGACTGAAAGTATGCTGATCTGGCAAACAGCCTGAGGAGAGAAGGCTATCAGGTCAAAGTCCTCACTGCAGAAATTGGAGCTCGGGGGTTTGCAGCAACGTCTGCATACAGCCTCATGAAACAGCTCTCAGTTACAGGGAGGGAAAAAAAACCAGAGCCCTGAAAGCAATGGCAGAAGCGGCAGAGAGGTGTTCAGGCTGGATCTGGTCAAGGAGGAACAAAAGTGAACTTCATAAGATTAAATTTCCTTACAATATCAGGTGCCCCAATGGCTAAGTGGTTAGAGCTCGAGTCATTAAGTGAAAAATGAGCATGTCCAGAGGGTCATGGGTTCGAATCCCAGCCATGGCTCGTCCCAAGATGGAGAAAAAAAAAGGGGGGCAGCAGAGGGACATCCGGAATCTTGAACCAGGTGTGGCCCAACCACCCTGGAGTGTCAGGAGATAAGGGCCGAAACACTTGCTTGAAGGGGGCTCCTCTTCTGAGGATTCTCTGCTGCCACGCAGCAAGAAAGAAAATGAGAACCAATTCAGAACGCGGGAAGAAAGAAAATGAGAACCAGTTCAGGGAAACCTATCATAACATTAAACCGCTCAGTAGCAGCTGATGGGAAGCATGGTAATCCATCCTGAAGACATTCATGGTGCCTGCTCTGAGGCCTCTCATCCAAAAGACGTGTGGCATGTTCACAACACAGTCTGCCGTTTTCTTCTCCCTCTCTTTCCGCTGTTCGTGTGACCAAGTAGTCTGCCTGCGTGTGCCAGCCTGCACAAGTTAGAACACACGGTGTGTGTGTACGCCGGTGGACACTGTGCGCTCAGTTGTATCTGCTGAACCTGCACTCAGCTGAGCAAGGCGCGTGGGACGTTCACTGCTCGTGCAGCACAATCCCACGTGCAGCCCGCTTCTTGGATCTCCAGCCTTGAACAGCTGCTACACCATCTCTCCACACACTTCAGCACACGCTACCACAGAATCGGATCTTAACCTTCGAACTACGGTGCTGTCTTCACTGTGGGTGCCTCGCACACGTCCGTTGCATTGGACCTGGTACCTTCAGTGGGTACAAGAGGGGCAGCCTAGTTCCACGAGCCATGACGACGATAGGCCAGACTGGAAGACTCACATCAGAGGCAACACCGAACTGAATAAAGAATTCCAGCAGAAGTAGAGGGAGAGGAGGCGCACCATCATCCATGCCGTCCTTTTTTTTTTTGCTTCAATTGTTCGGGAGGGGTGGGGGACAGACGGTGGTTTAGCCCTCTCTCTCTGCCTTCCCTCTCCCCCACCCCCTTTAGTATTTTAAGGGGGGAAGAAGGGGGAGTGCCGACGCCAGTGTTACTGTTATTCTTGAACATCATTCATATTTTCTTAGGCGCAGTTCCACTTACTTTACATACAATTTTATGACTGGCCTTCTCCATTTGTCTGAAGTCTGGAATATTTTAAGACATAACAGTAGTATTACAGGTTCTCCCGTCCATGCATGGAATGAGCACAATTCCCCAAACAGGCGTTCAGCCTACCTCCACCCGTTCTCCCATCCCTACCCGAGACAGACTGTTGTCTGAATGAAGGATTTCCAATGGCTTTGGGATGTCTTCTGTCTCTGTCCGTTGCTTCCCCCTAAATTAGTCAACTGGCAAAAGGAAATGCTGCTTTTTCTGAACAAAATATTTGAGTTAAAATATGTTTTCGCTTTCTACATTTAGAGAGTAAAAATAGAGCCTGACCTCCATTACAATTTTGTTTTACATTACCTGTCTGTAAAAAAATGCACTGTCACTGAATTTCGTAGGATAAAGTCTTACTGTGACATCACAGCAATGAAATGGCAGACACAGCAGCCAGAAAAGGCGCAAAAGGAACAGAGTAAGCTACAAATCTATACATCTCCGTTTCAGTTGAGGAACACTGTAGTCTCCTTGAAACAGCATGGAAAACATTTAGGACAAGTAATCCTACTGATAAGAAGACGCTACCTTCAAAAAAAAAAAAATCCATTTGAAATCAAATTAAAAAAATTGTCAAGCTCATTAGTCTATCATTAGAGACTAATGATATCCCTAGTATTCCGCTTCAGAATTGATGCTTTCAAAAAGTTCTCTAAAAATGTTGGTTCCATGTGTGGGTAACTAATCAAACTTAGTTATGTTTTCTGCACTTGTCAAAGGACGCAAACGTTCCACCCGGATTCATTCCCATCAAATAATCTTTCAGAAGAAAACTTGGAAGAACAGCTGCATTCTCTTAATGGACAATGCTGAGCTTTGTTACATAGAATCAACAGAGCATTCCTTTAACACAATTTTACTACCTCCTCATCGTTGTACTTATAAACATGTCTATATTGTACTCGAAAGTTATTTTGTTATATGTAAACATTATGTTATATGCGATTCTTTCTGAAACATTCATAGATCTGTCCCCTGCCCCCAACGTCCCATCCGAACACTCCCCCCCCCCCCCTACCCCCACTTCGTATCCCACACCGCCCCCCCCCCCCCCCCCCCCCCCCCCCCCCCCCCCCCCTCCCCTTTTTATATATGAACGTATCCTTTCTGCACACTTCAAACTGCAGCAAAACGCTTTTACACACAAGCGCACGCACGCACTTTCTCTCTCTCCTCTCTCTCTCTCTCTCTCTCTCTCTCTCACTCTCTCTGTCTCTCTCCCCTCTCTGCTCACCTCTCCTCACACACACACACACACACACACACACACACACACACACACACACACACACACACACACACATTTGCTGCTTCGCCCTCCCGCCTTCAACATTGATGTTTGAAGAAAAAATTTCGTTACGTCACGTGTCACTGCAGTATCAATACTTTTATCAACCATTAATTTTGTTGTCTTAGGAAGGGAATCAGAAAATTAGGTGACAGGTAGAGAATTTCTCAAAAACTGTTTCCAAGACAACCGAAATTCCCCTGGAATTTGTCCTCCTGTCATGTTGGTGTCGGTCAGCGGACAACCGAAATTCCTCTGGAATTTCTAGCCCTGGTCATGTTGGTGTCGGTCAGTGGTGTCTGTTCTGACCCAGCACATACAGGGCACCACTTACCAAGCCCCCAGCCGATGGCCATGACAATTGTGGCTTGGTCGCCCAACCAACGTGAATGAACATCTACCTCCAGAGGGCGCCATCATACCCATCCACTGACAGTCCTCCAGAACTGAACACGTTGACAGATATTTCCCCCACAGGGAATGGAAAGTGAACTGAACATGTTGACAGGGATTTCCCCCACAGGGAATGAAAGTGAACTGAACACGTGGACAGGGATTTCCCCACAGGGAATGGAAAGTGAACTGAACACGTGGACAGGGATTTCCCCACAGGGAATGGAAAGTGAACTGAACACGTGGACAGGGATTTCCCCCACAGGGAATGGAAAGTGAACTGAACACGTGGACAGGGATTCCCCCACAGGGAATGGAAAGTGAACTGAACACGTGGACAGGGATTTCCCCACAGGGAATGGAAAGTGAACTGAACACGTGGACAGGGATTTCCCCCACAGGGAATGGAAAGTGAACTGAACATGTTGACAGGGATTTCCCCACAGGGAATGGAAAGTGAACTGAACACGTGGACAGGGATTTCCCCACAGGGAATGGAAAGTGAACTGAACATGTCGACAGGGATTTCCCCCACAGGGAATGAAAGTGAACTGAACATGTGACAGGGATTTCCCCCACAGGGAATGGAAAGTGAACTGAACACGTGGACAGGGATTTCCCCCACAGGGAATGGAAAGTGAACTGAACACGTGGACAGGGATTTCCCCACAGGGAATGGAAAGTGAACTGAACACGTGGACAGGGATTTCCCCCACAGGAATGGAAAGTGAACTGAACACGTGGACAGGGATTTCCCCCACAGGGAATGGAAAGTGAACTGAACACGTGGACAGGGATTTCCCCCACAGGGAATGGAAAGTGAACTGAACTGAACACGTGGACAGGGATTTCCCCCACAGGGAATGGAAAGTGAACTGAACACGTGGACAGGGATTTCCCCCACAGGGAATGGAAAGTGAACTGAACATGTTGACAGGGATTTCCCCCACAGGGAATGGAAAGTGAACTGAACCTGTTGACAGGAATTTCCCCCACAGGGAATGGAAAGTGAACTGAACATGTTGACAGGGATTTCCCCCACAGGGAATGGAAAGTGAACTGAACATGTGGACAGGGATTTCCCCCACAGGGAATGGAAAGTGAACTGAACCTGTTGACAGGAATTTCCCCCACAGGAAATGGAAAGTGAATTGAACACGTGGACAGGGATTTCCCCCCACAGGGAATGGAAAGTGAACTGAACACGTGGACAGGGATTTCCCCCACAGGGAATGGAAAGTGAACTGAACACGTGGACAGGGATTTCCTCCACAGGGAATGGAAAGTGAACTGAACACGTGGACAGGGATTTCCCCCACAGGGAATGGAAGTCAGGTCTCCACGTCAGCAGGGCAAAAAGAGCCAGGGAAGTTGAGACTTTTGGGGGGGGGGGGGGGGGGGGGTGGAGGGGGGGAGTCGAGATGGGAAGGAGGGGGGCTGATCAGAATGATGCTGTTTGTTCCGTTTTGATCTGAGATCACATGACAGAGCTGTACACTATGTGAACCATCCCTCTCCAGCCGTTGACAAACACTGTCTCTGAACTATTGTCTGAACCTTTTTTCTGAACCTGACAGCCCTGCTTACGACTGCGTTGTTGACCTGAAATACCGTAGGGACTTTGAAGACACCCCGAGTTCCATTCAGCCCTTTGTCTGTTGTTGACCTGAAATACCGTAGGAATTTTGAAGACACCCCGAGTTCTATTCAGCCTTTGTTGTTGACCTGAAATACCGTAGGGACTTTGAAGACAGCCCGAGTTCCATTCAGCCCTTTGTCTGTTGTTGACCTGAAATACCATAGGGACTTTGAAGAAACCCCGAGTTCCATATTTTGTCTGTTGTTGACCTTTGTACCATAGGGACTTTGACCCCGAGAATTCATACCGTAGACCTTTGAAGACACCCCGAGTTCTATTCAGCCCTTTGTCTGTTGTTGACCTGAAATACCGTAAGAACTTTGAAGACACCCCGAGTTCTATTCAGCCCTTTGTCTGTTGTTGACCTGAAATACCGTAGGAATTTTGAAGACACCCCGAGTTCCATTCAGCCCTTTGTTAGTTGTTGACCTGAAATACCGTAGGAACTTTGAAGACACACCGAGTTCCATTCAGCCCTTGGGAACTGGTTATGTTCCCCTTCTGAACAGTGCATACACAGACTGTGGAGTGGTGTGTGATTCGGCCTCATTTCCTGACCACCAACCTTATCCAGTAACAATGTGTCCATACATGTCAACTTCACCTGCTAACAACGTGTCCATACATGCCAACCTCACCTGGTAACAATGTGTCCATACATGTCAACCTCACCGTGTAACAATGTGTCCATATATGTCAACCTCACCTGGTAACAATGTGCCCATACATATTACATGTCAACCTCACCGTGTAACAATGTGTCCATACATGTCAACCTCACCGTGTAACAATGTGTCCATACATGTCAACCTTACCATGTAACAATGTGCCCATACATGTCAACCTCACTGTGTAACAATGCCCATACATGTCAACCTCACCTGGTAACAATGTGCCCATACATGTCAACCCCACCGTGTAACAATGTGTCCATACATGTCAACCTCACCTGGTAACAATGTGTTCACACAAATCACAGAGATGTGCAGAATACACATACAGTTGTTGACGTACCTGGCCACCAATCTTTCATAGGTGGTATCGGACATGGAGGGGTCGGTCCCCCTGGTCCACAACGCGCTCCACCAGGTGCCTGGCTGTTGCAGCTGGTCAGCACAGAGACACCGACCGACAGCCTGTGCCATGTCCTGACTGTGGTGCACTGAACCAAGGCCTGCAGGACACACAGAGGACAGACCCTTCACCCAGGGGAGGTCACTGTCAGGGGTTGTACTACATGGACAGAGACGATCAATTCAGGGTGTGTCTGGGGATTACTGCATGTACAGACCATCATGTCAGGGTGTGTCACTGTCACGGGTCGTACGGCATGTACAGACCATCATGTCAGGGTGTGTCACTGTCATGGGTCGTACGGCATGTACAGACCATCATGTCAGGGTGTGTCATTGTCACGGGTCGTACGGCATGTACAGACCATCATGTCAGGGTGTGTCGCTGTCATGGGTCGTACGGCATGTACAGACCATCATGTCAGGTGTGTCACTGTCACGGGTCGTACGGCATGTACAGACCATCATGTCAGGGGGTGTCACTGTCATGGATCGTATGGCATGTACAGACCATCATGTCAGGGTGTGTCACTGTCATGGGTTGTACAGCATGTACAGACCATCATGTCAGGGTGTGTCACTGTCATGGGTCGTACGGCATGTACAGACCATCATGTCAGAGTGTTATCACTGTGAGGGATGTACTATGGGGGTGTGCTCCAGAGTACAAACAACAGCTACATGTGAAAGTGTCACAAACACATGTCTGTTACAGTGTTGTACATACCAATGTCAGTCACAGCATATACAGCCCTCTGTCAGGTACAGTATGAACAGACAGACATCATTCAGTGAGTACACACCTGTGTTAGTTACAGTAGCTACAGCCTCACCCATGTCACACAATGTGCACAGACCTACACCATGCAGTGTATACAGACCTACACCATGCAGTGTATACACACCTACACCATGCAGTGTATACACACCTACACCATGCAGTGTATACACACCTACACCACGCTGTGCATACAGACCTATGTCATACAGGGTATACAGACCTATATCATACAGTGAGTACAGCTCTATCTTATACAGTGTGTACAAACCTATGCCATACAGTTTGTACATGGTTTTAGATATGAACTCCAACAATTATTGCAGATCCTTTGCTTTTACAATAAACCATGCGATTTAGATCGAAAAAAAAAGAAAAAACAAAGAAAAACTGTTGATGCCAAACACAGATCCCGGCAAACCCGGGATTGGGAGGTCCCCCTCCTTTCGCTTGCCTTCATGTCTTCTTTCGTGAAATACCAAAGTACATTCAGCAGGAGGGAAAACAACAACAGCAACAACAACAACAACAACAACAACCACAATGATACAGCCTTTGTGTTTGACGAGAGAAATTTATCTTTCAAAGGAAATCATTCCAAGGAAATATGAATAGGAACACCTGAAACTTTAACTTTTGGCTGCCCAGTTCCCTTTTTGTTATCTTCATTTCTCCATGTTGAAAATGGCTGAGATAACGGACAGGCCAATGACAACAACGCTGATTGTCAATGTACATGAAGTGTGAAGACAGTCAATGACAACAACGCTGATTGTCAATGTGCATGATGAAGACAGGGTCTGACAACAACGCTGATTGTCAATGTGCATGATGAAGACAGGTCAATGACAACAACGCTGATTGTCAATGTGCATGAAGGTGAAGACAGGTCAATGACAACAACGCTGATTGTCAATGTGCATGAAAGTGAGATCGAAGTGAGCAGCTGAAAGTGTCACTCTCCTTCTGTCCACTTTAGGTCAAATCCAAGAGGATCAAAGGGAGGTAAATCACAGACAGGACACATGACAGAAGCTGACGTCCAGTTGGAGACCAAAGTGACCACGGGTGATACAGGTCACATGTTCATTTTGATCGAATATTCGATGTCCCTCTGCTTTAAAATCGCAACGTTATAAAAACACGTTGAGTAAAATATTTCGTCCAAAATATCAGTCACATCACAATCACTGTGACACTGAAAACACTGCATGACTGAGAAGAAGAAAACCGATCCGACAGAATGACGCAATACTTCAGGAAAAGACGTCACGACAGATAAATGACGACAAAAATTAAAAGTTGCAGGGTGTTTATCGCTGTCAGCGTGAAGATCAGAGCTGTGACAGACACACAGCAAAAACAATACTCCCCTGATAGCAGTCAGCGTGAAGATCAGAGCTGTGTCAGACACACAGCAAACAATACTCCCCTGATAGCAGTCAGCGTGAAGATCAGACAATGGGCACAGAGTTATCAGTGGCAGTGTGACTGTGAATGTCATAATGATGCTGGTGTGTACTGGTCTGTGTTAAAGTGCACAGAGCTGTCTGTGACAGTGTGTGTAGGACAATGATACTGGTGTGTACTGGTCTGTGTTAGTGTGCACAGATTTATCATTTACAATGTGTATACTACAATGATCAGGTATGTACTGACATGTATCTAGCAGTGTGTACATGCATATGTCGATGTAACCGTGCAAGCTGCTGCATATGCTGATGTGTAACATGTGAACAACTTAGACTTATTTGTCACCAATGTCAGTGTGCGCACAACCCACTTTATACAACGTGTACAGATCTTTGTGTGTAGCATTGTTACATACCTGTGTTAGTTACATAATACATCAATTGCAGCATGTACAATTATCCTAGTGTATAAATCATCAGTTTCAATGTGTATGAGCTTGTGGTCATGACACTGTGAGCCAAACTAAACCATTACAATTAGTACATAGATGAATAGTACTTAGATTAGTAGACAGATGGGATATGTTTGCACGTGTTATCTAATTTGTTGTCGGCAAAGAATGTCTTGTCTCTCAGCACTAGTGTGTGCCTATGATGTCTACTCACCTTTTGGAGCTGCTGAGAGCTGTGAGCGCTGTTCACTGCCGCCGTCAGCTGAGCTGAGGTGATGTTAGGTAGAAGAGGCGCCTTTGTCACCCTGATGTTGCCGCCCGCCAGCCATGTCGTGTACAAGGTGCTTTCAGTGCGATCTCCTGGTTGTCCAGTTGCTTTATGGCCTTCATGACAACCTTGGCGATGGTCTTATTTTGGTCTGCTGGTGACTGTGTAGAGAACCACTGCCCTCCCCCAACAGGTTTGACCTCACCCACCAGAATGCCATACTGGCGGTGGAGAATGATGATGTCGCACTCCCCATCAGCAATACTGCGGCGAATAGATGGGTGGGTGATAGAGGGGAGCTGATTTATGATGTGTGGTGGGGTTGATGTATTGCTGGGGGGTATTTTTGTTGTCCAGGTATTTTCTGAACATCATCTGCGTTATGACCATCATGACCTCTTTGATACCCCTCAGGGCCTGGAGACACTGGTTCTGCGCTTCATCATCCATACGATCACTGTCCTGGATACGTGGGCCCTGCAGGCCTGATGGGACATCTGTGAAAACTGTGCCTGCTGGGGAGGAGGACTGAGATGATGATGATGTTGATTGCTGCGATGATGCTGATGGCTGGGATGATGCTGATGGCTGTGATGATGCTGATGGCTGTGATGATGCCGAGGACTGTTGCTGTTGAACCGTTTTGACAAGAGAGCAGTCTGCCCAGCGACAGTTTCCACAGTGTGAGGAACCCGATTGAACAAAATGGGCGGGAAGAAAAATGAGTGGTCTGAAGGAGATCGGGGTAAATAGAATTAATGAAGGGGATCCAGGCATCCTCTGGAGCACTCCCTCCCTGCAATGAACCATCAAAACCCTGTTGTTTGTTTTCTTTTCATCAACCCTTAGTCGTTATCATCATCATCATCATCATCATCATCATCATCATCATCATCATCACCTTTGTTATCATCATTACTATTATTATCGTTCTTCTTCTTCTTCTTCTTACTATTATTATTACCATTATTATTATTATCATCATCATCATCATCGTCATTATCATCGTCATTCATAGTTTATTCATTCATTCATTTATCTTTTATATGTTGTTGGTTACTTTACTTTAGTTATGTACAGTCTAAAAATACACCCCATCATGAGATGTACTGCTCCATGTTAAACGTTCAGCCTGACCGCTCTGTATCTGTCACCGCCAACCAGTGATAACACCAGGCAGTTCAGGTTCAAACTCTCTCTGTGTCGTTAAACGTTCAGCCTGACCGATCTGTATCTGTCACCGCCAACCAGTGATAACACCAGGCAGTTCAGGTTCAAACCTCTCTGTGTCGTTAAAACGTTCAGCCTGACCGATCTGTATCTGTCACCGCCAACCAATGATAACACCAGGCAGTTCAGGTTCAAACCTCTCTCTGTGTCGTTAAACGTTCAGCCTGACTGATCTGTATCTGTCACCGCCAACCAATGATAACACCAGGCAGTTCAGGTTCAAACCTCTCTGTGTCGTTAAACGTTCAGCCTGACCGATCTGTATCTGTCACCGCCCAACCAATGGTAACACCAGGCAGTTCAGGTTCAATCCTCTCTGGTGCCATCCAGTGATTGAGGTGATGGCAAGGGATCTCTGCCTGTCTGTCTGCTGCTGTCTGCTGCTGCCATCTCCAGTGCTTACACTCTCTGTCTGTGTCTGTATCTGTCTGTTTCACTGTCCATCTGTCTTTCCATCTACCTGTCTGTCTGTCTCTGTCTCTTTCTCTCTCCTCCCCTCTCTCTCTCCCCTCCTCTCTGTCTCTCTCTACTTCAGATACTTTTCTTTGCTCTCTCTCTCTCTCTCTCTCTCTCTCTCTCTCTCTCTCTCTCTCTCTCTCTCTCTCTCTGTGTGTGTGTGTGTGTGTGTGTGTCTGTGTGTGTGTGTGTGTACACTCTCTCTCTCTCTTCTCTCCTCTCTCTCTCTCTCCTCTCTCTCTCTCTCTCTCTCTCTCTCCTCTCTCTCTCTCTCTCTCTCTCTCTCTCTCTCCCTCTCTCTCTCTCTCTCTCTCTCTCTCTCTCTCTCCCCCATCAGTGTTTGTACACCATCTCTCTCTCTCTCTCTCTCTCTCTCTCTCTCTCTCTCTTCTCTCTCTCCTCTCTCTCTCCTAGTGTTTGTACACACCTCTCTCTCTCTCTCTCTCTCTCTCTCTCTCTCTCTCTCTCTCTCTCTCTCTCTCTCTCTCTCAGCGTTTGTACACCAGCTCTCTCTCTCTCTCTCTCTCTCTCTCTCTCTCTCTCTCTCTCTCTCTCTCTCTCTCTCTCCCTAGATATATAGCTGTCAGAAACTTGTGGACTCTTGGTTACAGGATCACACAACTCTCCTCCCAAGCTGCATAAAGGACAGCACCACATGCTTCAGATCATTGCAAAATGGAACATGGAACTCGGACCTTTTGAAGAAACCGTCAAACTGGTGACCATAGATGTCACGTCCCTTTACACATACATCCCGCACGATGACATGCTGACTGTCATACAATTCTTCTTGGAAAAAGAGCAACTTCCGAACGATCCACCTCAGGAAGATGTCCTCAGAGCTGCAAACCATGTTGTCAGTAACAACTACTTCAGCAAAGCATGTTGTCAGTAACACCTACTTCAGCAAACCATGTTGTCAGTAACAACTACTTCAGCAAACCATGTTGTCAGTAACAACTACTTCAGTTTGGAAGACAGATGCTACAAACAGGTACTAGGAACAGCGATGGGGACTCCAATGGCTCCCAGCGCCGCTAGTCTATTCATGGGATGGCTTGAACATCACATACTTCGAGACATTCCTTTGTACATTTCTTTGGACGTGTGGAAGAGATTCTTGGATGATATTTTCCTACTGTGGACTGGGACCCAAGATGAACTGGACCAATTCTTCCAGTTCCTCAACAGCTATCATCCAACCATCACATTCACGATTTCTTCGTCGTCAAAAGACATCGCTTTTCTAGACTTATTCATTACCCTCACGACGGATTTCTCAACACTGATGTCTTCAGCAAACCCACTGACTCTCACGCCTATCTCCATAGTCGGTCTTGCCATCCCGCTCACACTATCAAAAACCTTCCGTACAGCCTGTTTCTACGACTACATCGGCTCTGTTCGACTCCAGAAACCTTTGAGGCACGCTGCCAAGAACTGGAACAACAACTGAAAAAACAGAGGCCACAAAGACACTACCATCAGAAATGCCAGACTTAAAGCCACGAGGATGCCTCGCTCGGTCTGCCTCATGTACAAACCTAAAAGAAGAACCAACGAGTCCCTTTTGTAGTGACACACCATCCCAGCAACCCTCCCCTCCGGAACTGGCTGAGAGAACTCCACAGTGAAATGACAGAACAGTGAACACATGAGCAGGGCAATTCCAGAGCCAGCTCTACTTGGTGAAGGCAAATGCCGTTCACTGCGGAGTCTTCTTATGCCATCCAGTCTACTAGTGCCAACAGACCCTGTAGTCTGAGCAGTAGAATATTCCAGATTGAAGTGCAAGCTTTAAAATTGTTTTTGATGAATAAACTGACGCACGTCATCATCACGTACAACACTAGAAGAATAAGTTTACCACTTGAGCGGTGCCCTGGGGCCTAAAAACGAAGCGAGTAAGAGTAAGAGTAAGGTTTCAACCCACGAGTTACTTCCCTTGAATGAAAAAAAAAACCAAAAAAACCGCGCAAACTTGGGAAGATGGCGGCGTCGGAGAAAACCGGTCGGAGAATGCAGTCTTCAATGCTTTTATCTGTAGTTGTGTAATGGCTATGGCAGCATAACATTAAAGAGTAAAAGTAGTTTTTAGCTCGACAAACAATACCTGAACACGTAAACAAGACGTTTTCAGTTGAGTGAGCCCGAAAAAAAGAGTGTGATAACTCCCTTGGCAAAATTTATAATTTTTATATTTAAAATAGTTAATTTATGTTATAATATTCTTTTATAGCTCTTGATTTTCATCGACAAGATGGAAAATAATATGTTAAATATAGTTAGTTGTTTCTAATTCTAAAATTCTTATTCATAATCTAATCTTATATCCAGTACAGGTTGTAGCCGAAAAGAATAAATAATTTACACATTGCACAGCTACTAATGGAGTGTTGTTGTCTTTTGTTTTATTACTATATTTTCTCTTTTTAAAAATTAATTACTATACTTTCTCTTTTGCTTTTGTTTTAATACTATACTTTATTGTGTGTGTGTGTGTGTGTGGGGGGGGGGGGGGGGGGGGTCTTTTGTTTTAATATCATTGTTATCAATTTTTTGGATAGGGGGGGGGGGGGGGGGGGGAGGGGGGGGGATACTCTGCAAAGAATACACTAACAGAATTTTTAAATGATGGGGGAAGGGTTGTCTGGGTGGGGTTGTTTTTTGTGTTGTTTTAAGAAGACTTTTTATCTACATTGTCTTAAAGAATAGAGAGAGGGGGTGGGATGTTCTGCGAAGAATAAACTGACAGAATTTATAAATGGGAATAGGGGTGGGGTGCTAAATGTTAGAATAACATTTCAAAAATATTGTTTACCACATCTTCAGATAGAATATTGAGAGGTGTTTTGGATGCTTTGCAAACAATAAACAAAACGTATGAAATTGTTATTCATGTCCGCAAACAGGAAAGCAGCCAGCCAGTTTGCATTATATGCAACGGTCCTGCTCTGTAGCCAGAAGATGCGTTACACTGACATCAAAAGGAGCAAATGGAGTTTATCGAGCCAGTCGTACACGAAACAAGGACATAATTGCAAGTACAGGTGACATGGCTCACCACGCGTGTAGAAACGTCTTCACAAACAAGAAAGCCATTGCAACAGCGGTCAAAACAAAGAAGAAGTAAAACGTCTCCGTGACAAAATATCTCCAAGAAAAGTTACACAGAGAGAAGACCTAAGAACACCCTCAAACTGTCAAGAACGGTGTCTGTTTTGAGAAAAGTTACACAGAGAGAAGACCTAAGAACACCCTCAAAATGTCAAGAACGGTGTCTGTTTTTTGAGAAAAGTTACACAGAGAGAAGACCTAAGAACACCCTCAAAATGTCAAGAACGGTGTCTGTTTTGCGCGGAAAAGAAGGGAAAAAAGAAAACAAGTGAAAAAAAGAAAACAGGTTTGAAAGACTTTTCCTTGCAGCTTGTTCTGGTACCAACAACTCGATTCCAGCAAACCGTTCTTGAACATTGTGACAAACGTGGGGCTGATTCTTGGGCACGAGATGTCCGAGCCAAAATTGAGTATGTTCAAGACTGTTTTGCAGCAGATATTGTGTACCACAATGTTTGTTACACTAACTTTCGAAGCGCGAATACCAAATACCTCAGACTTTTCAGGAGCCATGTGCCAAGGTTAAGCGTCAGTCACAACGTGGTGATGGGGTTAGGCACAATGTTCTTTCTCAAAGTAGCTGAATACCTACAGAATATGGATGATGACCATATAACTGTCCTTGAACTCACTAATATCAAGGCATCACAGTTGAAAAACTCTCAGTTTGAAGCTTATAGTAGTGTGAAGCATATGAAAGCAACGTTAGTTGAACATTTTGGGGATCAGCTCCATCTTGTGCAGACCACTGGAAAGGCCGATGTTTCACTACGGCAAACTACTGACAGTATTCTTCGTGCTTTCTACAAAGAGGGAACAAGTAAAGATCCGTCTCAAGAGAAACGGCGAATCATCAAGGCAGCAGCAAACTTGATCAGAGGTGACATTCAGGTCATACCAGTTGAGCGAGATGTGTATCCAGATGCTTCAGCAGTCCAAACCACCAGGAGTTTTCGCCTGAGTCTCTAAAACTGCTCCTAGAACAGATAGTTTGCAGACAATCAGCTAGCCTTCAGAGCAGCAGCGCTGAAGTGTTGCATGCAAATGGAGATGCTGACTGTCTCATCGTCAAGACAACCCTTGAAAAAGCAGTGGAGGTGAAAACAGTACTTGTAGGCGAGGACACCGACCTTCTGGTGCTACTCCAGCATCATCTCGGATCAGATCACCACCCAGTTTACTTCATGTCTTCAGGAACTAAGAGAGATTCCAGAGTGTGGGACGTCCGATCTATCCAAGAAACTTTGGGCACACATGTTTGCAGCAGAGTTCTTTTTGCCCGTGCTTTGAAGGGGGGGGGGGGGGGGGGGGGGGGGGGGGGGGGGGGGGAGGGGGGGTGTCACTACCAGCGCTATTTTTTTTCTTTCTTTGCTTCCCTTGAAAAAGCTGGCAATTTCGCAGTTTTTTTCGAAAGCAAGCAGATGTCTTTCTTCGGAAAAGTGACACACAGGAGGTGGTTGCAGCTGGTGAGACTGCCCTTGTATTTCTGTTTGGTGGGAGATCTGACGACAAGCTTGATAGACTCCGATATGTCAAGTATTCCCAGAGGCTGGTCGTCAGCTCTTCAGCTTTGCAACCAAACAAACTACCTCCAACAGCATCAGCAACGTAGTTCCATTCCATGCGATGCTACTACCAAGTGCAAGAGTGGCTTTTTTCTCAATAACGGCAGTCCTGACTTCTGTCTCAGCCCTCTTGAAATGGGGATGGCAAAAAGAACCAGCGGTATGTTGCCTCCAGTCTGCTGTGATGAGCCTGCTGCCCCAGAGGAGCTGCTGAACATCATTAAATGTAGCTGCAAAACGGACTGCCAAACGGCCGAGTGTTCATGCAGACAGCACGGTCTTGTGTGTGGTGTTGCTTGCAGTGAGTGCAGAGGGGAAAATGGTGTCAACTCCATGCAGAAGATGGTGTGCTTTGATGACAGTGACTCTTCAGACGACAGTCAGTAATGTCTCCATTTATGTACTCGGTAAGAGAAATCTGTTGATTTCGAAAGCAGCCACAAGATTATTTGTAAACTGTTGTCGTCTTGATTTTTGAACACAAAATCAAAACTGTACTCTGTTTCGGCATGATTACATTTAAGTGCAGTCTTCTTTGTAGTGGTGAATCTGAAATAACTGTGGCTCAGGATGACAGTGCCTCTGAAGCACATACTTTCATGTGACTTTTTTTTTCTGTGACAAAGGAAGATAATGAATGACAGAAATCGTCTCATATTCTTCCCAAGTTATCTTCTTCTTCTTCTTCCTAAAGAACTGGTCCACTCCAAAACGATTAGGTCACCAGCGCGCGCATGTAAAAAAATAAAATAAAATAAAGTGCGACTCAGCCTGTTGGCTCCTGGAACAAAAATTTGGCAACAAGGGGTCGCACACGATATATATATATATATATATATATATATATATATATATATATATATATCAAAAATACCACTAAAATGCCTAATAAAATTCTTAAAATGCTCGACCCCTTGGGGAGCAACATCCTATTTTTTAACAGATATATAGATATATATATATATATATATATATATATATATATATATATATATATATATATAGTTAGTTGTTTTCATCATTATTTTTAATGATGACCAAATTTTCTAAACATGTAAACGTTTGTGGGATTATGTTCATTGTTAACACATGCATGTGCGCTCACACATGCATGCACAAATCCATAATATTGATAATCTTAATAATAGTTTTTAATTATCATTGCTATCGCTGTTATTTAAATCAAGAGTGAACTGAAATTTGCCTCAAGAATTTAAAAAAAAAAAAAAAAAAAAACTTTTTCATGGTAAATGTTCATCACAGTGGATAAGTTTTTAAATCACTAGTGGAACTGAGCTAAAAATAGAAAACATGTCTAAAAATAGCTCAGGTCCCCGCAGATTTTGGTAAACTTTACTTCATGAGGTAAGGGACCCTTTCCACAATATAAAAAACACAGACCATTTTTAAAGCTTGCACTTCACGCTGGGACCATATTTTTCAGAGGTTTTTTTTTTTTTTTCCCCCAGAGTTGTGCTCAGACTACTGATGCTGGCTCGTTCAAATGCCTGCGTTCACAATGCATTATCTGCCAGGAACACCTTGTAGAGACAACCACCAGCAAAACCAGCAAACAAAAGACACATTACACGTAGGACACAGACTCACATGCAACAGCTCCAACATCATCTACATCTCTTCTGCAACACGTGCAACAACACACAGTATGTCGGGGAAACTAAGAACACAATCTGAAGATGAGGTTCTACCTACACAGATCCAACATCAACGAAAAGACAAACACGCTAGTCGCTCAGCACTTTAACAAACCGAACCACACACTGCAGGACCACCGGTGCATTCCCGTAGAAAGGATTCACACAAACAACACATCTGGATCTTCAAGCTAAAAACTCTGGCACCACGTGGGCTCAAACATTTGATGTGACAAGGAACACAATGACGTCATGAACTGACGTAAAACTAATCGAAAAGACTTAATGACGTTGCGTTTGTTTACAAACGAAGAACTCCTGCTGAAGAAGGCTAAGTAGCCGAAATATGTTGGATAACAGCAGATTTGTTGTTTACCTCATTGTTTATTTACTGAAAAAGAAACACCCGAAGGTGCTGGGGAGGACCCAGAGAAGCACTGTCTTCACCTGCCTTTAGAGCAGTCCTGTACCACCCTTGGAGGCCAGAGCTGTGTTGACCATGGGTACAGGCACGCGCAGGACACTCCATTAAGATATCAAGGGACATAACTGCTCCTGAACAGAGATAAATCAGACTACAGAATGCAATTCATAACAGCCTTAAAGTAGCATCCCTATGGGTGTACCAGCCCATATTTCACGACTGCAGAGCCCACCAGCAAAAAACACCACCCTCCAGCTGTCGAGCACACCCTACAGACCCAACCACCCCTGCCCACGGACATGAAGACAATGCCACTCTAGACACACAGCCAAGCTTTCGCCATACGGACTTATGTGCCCTGAAGAGTATCCGATCTGTAAGAGTGCTCAATACCACTTGGGGTAGGGCTATGAATATTTAAACAAGTTTTTCACCCGAGTCTCGCTACCGTCGGGTTTCATGCTATTGCAATCTTCTGGCGAGTGATGATGTTGAATGACGTCATACAGGAATGAGTTTATAAAGTCTTTGACGTCAGGTAGTTTTCCTTTCTGCTAGTTTTCTTTGTTCTTTTCGTGCCTGCATTTTGATATTAATTCTGTTTTTTGTTCAATGCATTTTTCTTATGCAAGGCTATTTGAAACTTTTCTTCTATGCATAGATTGCATTGTCCACTCTCTCTTCTATCAGTGTTGGACTTTCTCAGGATCTCCCATGTGATGGAGTAGTCAATGGTCTTTCTTTTTAGTTGCCAAATATACTTCGAAAGCTCGGTGTCATTACAATATTTTTCATTCTTGAATGATTTTATGTGGTTTCGGAATCTTTCTTTAAACTGTCCACCAGAAAGTCCGATGTACGATTTTCTTGTGGTGCCGTCTTTTACTGTTGCTTTGTAAACCACAGCTGTAGCTAATTATTTCCCGTTCAGTGGGCATTCTTCTCTGTTCTTGCAGTTACAGCTTTTCTCTTTATTTTCTTTCATCTTCTGTATGATTTTTGTGTTGTGTGACCTGATGATTGCTTTCATGTTTTTCATGCAACAATAGCTGATTTTTAGTGTATTTCTGTTGAAGATGTTGTGAAGTTTGCTTTGTGGTGGGAAGTGTTTGTCGATGAGAGATAGGAATTTTCGTCCAACATTCGTCTTTACGTTGGCACTGAATGGTGGGTTAAACCAGATACATTTCTTGATCTGTTCCTTCTTTTCTTTTGATCTTTCTGTTGATGCGTTGTAGGTTTTGAGTGGGTGACTTTTTTTGCTGTAGCCACTGTTTTGAGGGCTTCATTGTACATGGGTGCTGCTGCTTTTTCAAACACGTTTTCATTTGCTGACAGTGTTGACAATCGTTTCTCGACTGCATTTGGTATATGTGCAATAATTTGTGGTGGGTGGTTTGACTTCACATTTATGTACAGGGATTTGTCATTTGGTTTTCTGTATGGCTCATATGTTTCTTTATTTAGGTCTAGAGTTATGTCAAGATAGTCCACTACCTTCAGGTTGGTCTGCACTGTGATTTTGAGTCCTAGCTCTTTGAAGACTCTGTTTAGATCTTTCCTTGTTTTGTCAGCTTCTCTGGCTGTTCCTGTTATAGCCGCCAAGCCGTCATCCCTGTACAGGCCGATGCTGTTTGCGTTTATTTTCTTCTTTAGCTGTTCTAAGGCATACAGGCCCACCAATTCACAGATTTCCGCGCCATCATATACACCCATGGAAACGTCAAATTCTCTTTTGGCTTCTCTTTTCACCATGCATTGCTTTGGTTGTCAAAAAGTAGTGTGCGTCTTGCCTGCATAATGGTTTTGCATTCTATGTTTGAAATGTTCGTGAATGATTTTGCCCAGTCTATACATTGGCATAGCAGCTCCTGTCTTATGGATGGGTAGAATTCCACAATATCAAGTACGAGGAATGACAAGGAGTGTTTGTTTTTCAGGTTTTCAAACCAATGAATTACATCGTTTGTACTTGTCCACTGGTTTGTTGCTGTTGCTGTTCATATCTCTGCATTGATCCTATCCGGCATTTTTTGCTTACTTTACCCAGTTTGACTTGGTAGGGTTGATCAACCTTGTTTTGGGGTTGTTCTTAAAATTGTCCTTATGGTCCTTCAGTGTTACGAATGCGGCTTTTTGAGGCGTTTTCTCAATTCTTTCACTAATCTTGAGTTTTTCAGCGATCACTTGAAATTCACTGCTGATCTCATTTGACACCACCTTATCCACCTTCCTATAGTTCTGGGTGATGCTGTTTGTCAGTAACTTCTCATATTCTCTTGGCTCCAGTGCATATATATTTCTTGTTTTGTCTGCATGGACTAGATTTTTGTTTGAACTTTTTATTTTTTTGATATCTTGCCTGAGTTCTGTTTGGAAGGTGTTGCTTACCTTTCTGAATTGGATTTCATCAACTATGTTCATCATGTCTTTTTTCAAAGCTTACCAGCTCATTGATCACTGGTGGCGTTCGTTTAGACTTGAGTCCGAAGTTCTTTTCACCTTGTTCATTATTGTCACTCTCGCTAGTGCTATCTTCACTATCACTGTTTTTCCTGAGGAAGAGAGAGAGCTTTCCTTCTCATACATTTGATCACGCTTTCGATTTTCTCAATAAGGCATTTTAAGTACTGACTTTTTGTTGGTGTTGGGATGTTCTTTCCAGAATAGTTCACTTTGAAAATTCCCATCTTGTGCTCGATGAAACTCTTGGCACAGAATCGTGATAAAAACAGTGCTCAACCAGTAAGGGAGCCAATAATAAATCACAGTGAAGAGTATCCAATCTGTAAGAGTGCTCAATACCACCTGGGGTAGGGCTATGAATATTAAAACAAGTTTTTTCACCTGAGTCTCGCTACCGTGGGTTTCATGCTATTGCAATCTTCTGGCGAGTGATGATGAAGTTGAATCACGTCATACAGGAATGAGTTTATAAAGTCTTTGACGTCAGGTAGTTTTCCTTTCTGCTAGTTTTCTTTTTTTCTTTTCGTGCCTGCATTTTGATATTAATTCTGTTTTTTTTTTTCAAATGCATCTTTCTTATGCAAGGCTATTTGAAACTTTTCTTCTATGCATAGATTGCATTGTCCACTCTCTCTTCTATCAGTGTTGGACTTTCTCAGGATCTCCCATGTGATGGAGTAGTCAATGGTCTTTCTTTTTTTAGTTGCCAAATATACTTCGAAAGCTCAGTGTCATTACAATATTTTTATTCTTGAATGATTTTATGTGGTTTCGGAATCTTTCTTTAAACTGTCCACCAGAAAGTCCGATGTGCGATTTTCTTGTGGTGCCGTCTTTTTACTGTTGCTTTGTAAACCACAGCTGTAGCTAAGCATTTCCCGTTCAGTGGGCATTCTTCTCGGTTCTTGCGGTTACAGCTTTTCTCTTCATTTTCCTTCATCTTCTGTATGATTTTTGTGTTGTGTGACCTGATGATTGCTTTCATGTTTTTCATGCAACAATAGCTGATTTTTAGTGTATTTCTTGAAGATGTTGTGAAGTTTGCTTTGTGGTGGGAAGTGTTTGTCGATGAGAGATAGGAATTTTCGTCCAACATTCGTCTTTACGTTGGCACTGAATGGGTGGGTTAAACAGATACATTTCTTGATCTGTTCCTTCTTTTCTTTTGATCTTTCTGTTGATGCGTTGTAGGTTTTGAGTGGGTGACTTTTTTGCTGTAGCCACTGTTTTTGAGGGCTTCATTGTACATGGGTGCTGCTTTTTCAAACACGTTTTCATTTGCTGACAGTGTTGACAATCGTTTCTCGACTGCATTTGGTATATGTGCAATAATTTGTGGTGGGTGGTTTGACTTCACATTTATGTACAGGGGTTTGTCATTTGGTTTTCTGTATGGCTCATATGGTTCTTTATTTAGGTCTAAAGTTATGTCAAGATAGTCCACAACACAAAAACCATCAGCACACTTTTTTTTATGTCTCACACCGCAAATGTGGCACTTCTGACATTAATAGCAATGCATTTGGAGCTGATATAACAAAATCAGTGCAGTAAAATGATTAGATAATGACACGTATAAAATGTGTGTGCACATAATTGATGTGTGAAATCAGTCAGAATGCGCTCTGGTGTCCTTCACCACGCAGTGCACAGTGGAGATGTGTTCAGCACGGGGCTGTCCGTTTCCCGCCCTGCAGAATGGCCTCTGATTATCTGGGGTCATGACGTACATCGTCTTCAATAGCAAAAATGCTCTTTGTGACGCTAGCTGGCGTATTCCTCATTGCAAACTGTGTAGATCATGCTACAGCTTTCAAAAAACACGATACATTTTAAAACACTTTTACTATGAATTTGTCAGGTTTCAATATGCAAATTAGACCATGACGTTTCTTTACATAAAACGCTTCTGCTGATCAGTTGAGAGGAGGCGGCTCATTAGGTGCTGTTGTAACACATTATCAGGCATGGTATGAATGGCTGCTGGTAGGAGTTCCACACGCTGTTTTACAGACAGCAACTGAGCACTGTTGCCCGTTCACAACTACTGAGTGGACTGTACAAAAGAGCATCCTTGAGTGAGAGTAGAAAGATTGGTCGACTGTTCAAACTATAAGAAGTAAATGTACACAAATTTTTTACTTGCTGCAGTCAGGTGAAAATTGATTGACGTGAGACTGATCAACCACTGTTTGGTTACGTTAGAGGGCTGGCAAACCCACCTACTTGAAAAACAAACAAACAAACATATGTTACCAAGTTTATGTCTGTTGTACAATTTTATATTTATGAAATAGTTGAATTTTGTCTTTGGGTTACATTTTATTCCATCATCAGTGTGTGCACAACTGCCATCGAGACAGTAGATTCGAGGACAATATCGAGGATGCATAAGTAGTGTTGTTACTCGCACAAGTCAAAATTTTGTTTGGTTGTGTATGCTGATATTTTCCTTTAATTGAACTAGGGATCTGGAATGATCTGAATAATCTGCATACAGAATTTTGGAAAATTCCCATCACTCTGTTATGATTTCTGAGGTAATTTTATTTGAGACGAAGTCTGAAATGCATTTTAAGGCAAAGACACTATTGTGAATTGCAAAGGTCATCTTCCATCTTATCATTGTATTAATTTTTGCTCACCTCTGTATTTCGATCTTATGGATTACTCTCATTCTAATCTTCTTGATTTAGATTTGTCTAGTTAAGGATTTTTTTTTGATACGCTAGTTATGGCCAAATTTTATCACACCACCAATCATACGTTTGGAAAACTTTTTTGTTTGTTTGTTGTTTTGTTGTTGTTGATTTTTTGTGTTGTTTCAGCATGTATGATGTGTCACCTTCAATTCAGACTTAAATCCGACTTTCATTATGACTTTAATCCGAGAGTAGGCTTCTCCCTTAAAAATAACATCAGGACTTTCTGTACGTTTCCCACAGCCAAACCTGAGCCTCTTCAATCCATGGCTTGATCAATATTGTTTGTCATGTTTGCGAAGGGGGGGGGGGGGTGTTAGTTGTTACGAGAACAGCTTCGGATGGAGCATATTTATC
>JADBJO010007570.1:36662-49162 GCA_016801955.1 Conus betulinus | reverse complement strand
GTAAGTATTTCTCACGTAGAGGGCAGTGATTTAAAGCATCGGCAGACGGTATAACGATCACTACCTTCTAATTTACTGTGCCAGTCCTGTTTGAAACGGTCTACCATTCTCTGTCTAAACACTGATAAGAATGCCTTTTCATCTCCACTCCTCCATTTATTTATCCACACTTCTGATCCATCGGAGTCAGAACAATGCTTTATGTCTAAAGCCCAGTTGGTGGATTTACTAACTTCTTCAATTTTTTTTCGTATGCTTGTTTCGGTATTCGGCTTGGCGTCATCTTTTAAATCTTGAACCAGTATTTCACTGCCAGTAAAGTACTATCAATATAAAGAAAGAGGGTATCTACCTAGCTTACCATAAACAAGAGTACTTGGCGTCTTTTGTCAATTCCCAAGAACGTTTACAAGCAAAGAGATGTATGCGTTCTGTTACTTTAAAATGTGTGAGGCCCCATATTTATGATGAATATAATATCAATGGTTTAACCTGCGCATCAAATAATCTAAAGAAAATTGACATATCCCTATTACCCAGCTGTACATAGTTTTCATGATATCTATCACTTTGCTTTTGGCTCTTCTTGCAAACGCCGTGAGTGAAATCTGTGTGGACTATTTTGTCGTTAAGGTAAACCCTAGATATTTATAGCTAATTACGACATCTATTTCCTGTCTTTTGTGGTACTTAGATACCCACCTTTCTAAAAACCATTATCTATGTTTTTTTGCAAATTTACTTAAACCCAAGAAAATCGGATGGCTGCTGCAAGTTTCTAGTCTGATTTTGAAGTCCAGAGGGAGTAGAGGAAATTAAAAGCAATGTCATTTGCAAAGAACAAAAAGAAAACTTCACGTAAACCTGGTAGAAATCGGTACCCATACCTCCCATTTCTAGTGACAGCATCAGCAACATCAGTTATAAGCAAGGAAAAAAAATGAGGGGGGAGATAGTAAACAACCCTGCCTCACTCCAGCGGGCAATTGAAAAAGTCAGACAACTCTAATAGCAAACTAATCTCAGTGACTCTCTGCCCCATTCCACACACAAGCCTGTAGGCCTACAGAGCTGTATATTCCTTTTAACATGTTAAAACATTTCTGTAGAGGTACACATCTTTTGTAAAACTGGCCAGAACTTATCTGTCAACGGTATCAAAGGCCTTCTGGTAATCTATGAAGGCGACATAAAATTTGCTTTTGTGTTTATCATTTAAACACTTACTAATCATGGACATTAATGTGTATACATGATCAACAGTGGAAAAGCCTTTACCTGCCTGCTCTTCACAAACTTTTCCTTCTGTCTCAGTCCATTTCATCCAATCTCCTGTTTAAAACTAACTTGATGTAAATATTTTGCTTACGATACGTTATAATGAAATACCCATGTAATTCCCTGGATTTGTCGGTCCCTTTTTTGTATAGTGGTATGATAACTGAGCGAGTGCATTCTGTGTATTGTTGTATATCTTACAGAACAGTCTTTTTTTTAAATGGTGATATTTTTGCTTGTGGTGCTTTGAAAAACTCAGGTGGTAATTCATCTAAGCCTGGCCGTCTTTCCAGATTTTAAACCTCTAATAGCAAACTTAATCTCAGTGACTGTTGTTTCTTCATCAAGCTCTTGTACATGTATATCTTCCTCAATATTTTCTTGCATTATTTCTGGGATTGTTTGATCATTTGCAGATTGTTGTCTTAGGATGTTTTCAAAGTATTCTTCCCATGTTGTCTTAGGATGTTTTCAAAGTATTCTTTCCATAGTTCAATAGGAATGGGAGGTAATTTACTCGTTTTCTCTCTAGAATCACGAACAATGTTCCAGAATAATCTATTTTTATCGTTTCTGGTTTGAAGCAAGGAGTCATACACATTTTGTCTGTATGCTCTCTCTCTCTCTCTCTCTCTCTCTCTCTCTCTCTCTCTCTCTCTCTCTCTTAATTTCCTTTGATAAAGAGATCTTTTATGTTTATAATCCGTATTCCTCTGTTTGTAGGCAATTGGGTCTTTATTTTTACTATGACGTGTATATCTGTTTAGAGCTCGACTGGCATCACGTTTTAAATGTCGGCACTCAGCATCATACCACCTACAAAAAGATTTATTTCTGTTAGAAGAGCATTCGTACTATCGAATGCCATAAAATCAATGAAATCATGCAATTTGTCCGGGTCCCATTTGATTTTTTTTTTTTTTGTAAATTCAATTTTCTGTTCAGGCTCTGTGACTTTGCATTCAGTACATTTCATTTCCATTACTATTGACATGTGATGCGATTCAACTCGTTCCACCACATTACATAATTTCACATGATCAATCATTTCAATTGAACACAGGAAAAAAATCAATAGCACTATTTCCTCTGTCAGAGTAGAATGCAAAAGCGCCGTCAAAATTGTGATCATATAAACAATTTAAGGGAGTTAAAACTGAACACAGTACAAAATTCAATCAGCATCTTACCAAAACCATTAATAATAGAGTCTTGTGATTTTCGCTCATAAACACTTTCATCTTTTCTGTCCATACTCATATCAAAGCCAGTACTTAAAACCCACTCTCTCCGATGCGTGATTTTAGCGGCGCCCCCCTCCCCCGCCCCCCCCCCCCCCCAATACAATGAAAAACATCACCTTCCACGTGCAGTGTTATGACAAATCGCTCTAACATTTCAAGTGTACAGGAATAATCTTTGTCAATATAGAAACGGCTGTTATACACACCAAAAAAATAAAACATCTTTCCACTCTGAAATAGATTTTGAGAAAATCGAACACAAAGAACACTCTCGATTTTTGTATCAATATGCTGTACAAAGTTTGAAGAGAATTCTTAATCAACAAAACGACACTCCCTGAAGCCTGCCCATGCGAGTGACCTTGACTGCTGGACAATGGAAAACCACAAAATCTTTGAAAGGAATGTTAAAGTCAAACGATTTTAATGTGAAGGTTTCACAAAGACAACAAATATCAAAGGAAATAGTATATTTTACAAAGTCTGGGTCAGACATTTTCCCCAACAATCCTTCAATGTTGCAACACATAAAGAAAACTACTTTTGCTTTGTTTTGTATCTCTTGTTGGACTATTGTTAGTTGGCTGTGTACACTGTTTTTTTCGTGTGTTTTGTTGGAAAGACCAAGGCCACTTTCCTCTTTCTTTTTCTCACGAGTGCCACTGGCTGCGCTGTTGCGTGTGCCTGCTGTATGTTGTTGGCCAGCCTGTGAGTGGACGAGCTAGACCGTAAGTTAAGCCTGCCCGCGGCGCGAGACAAGCTACATCCCTCACCCCCCCCCCACCCCCTACCCCTCTCTCTTTCCCCTGTGTGCGCTTGACTTGCTTGACTTCTTTCATCTCCGTGGCTGCTCGCTGTGTCGCTAAGGTTTGCATGAGCATTGTCTGATTGGCTGGTGTGTGGGTCAGCTGGGGTCGGGGTTTTGTTGTCAGAGGAAACCCGGTTGTCGATTTGCTGGTGGGGGTTAACAATAAACAATAAACAAGTAGGGCTGTGTCTGTCAGAGATTTGGCTATACGGTCTGATTCTGCATGCCTGCTTGTTGATTGGAGGAGATGTGAGTTGGGTGGGGGATTCCCTGATGTAATGGGGTTGCCTGTGGATGGGGAATGCCTGCTCTGAGGAGTGCACGTCTGTGTGTGTGTATCAGTGTGTGTAGCTGTTGTATTGTTGATCATGTTGGTCTCTGACGTGCAATCGGCCCCTTCACATAGAACCCTGTCTTCCCCTCCTCTCTCAGGTCTCTCAGTTTTGCTGTCTGTCGTCGTGTCCGGTCCTGTGTAGCTCGCAGTCCCTCTTCCTGCATCTTGCTTCTGGCATCTGGGTTTGTCATCAGTTTTCATCACGTCTCCCCACCTCTGGAACTTGGCTATCACTGGTCTGGGTTGTTGTTTGATGGGCTGTGTCTGCCCAGTCTGTGGACACGTTCAATTGTGTCATCACCCCAGTCCACTTCAGTACATAGGTGTCCAGGATCTGTTTGACCTTATCAGCACAGTTTTCAGTTCCAGACAATCCACTAGACTCTGGGATACCAAACAGCTTGTTATTGTTGCGTCTGGAGAAGCTTTCCAGGCGGTCTACTTCATCTTCTAGACTTTCTGTCTTCATTTTCATGTCTTCCTGCTTCTTATCTAGGTGTTTTACGGCTGACTGATTTTCCGGTACTACTCGTTTAGTGTCCGCGACAACCCAGACAAGGGTCTGACAGCTGGGAGTGTTGATCCTCTCTTCATTTGATTGCTTCAGATTGAGTGGTCAGGGAATCACTGAGCGCCTTCACTGCCTATAGTACCTGGGCCATTTGCGATTCCACACTGGAAAATTTGTTTTTGCAGTTTGCGTTTTTCATTTCTTCATCAATTTCTTCATTGGTAGTAGGGTTAGGCCCTGGGTTAAGCTGCACATCATTGCTAAGCAACACTCGTGTCAGGGGGAAAACAAAGTTCGTAGCAGCCAGGAGTATAGTCACACAGTGTACGTGTTCTCCACCCTGTCTAACCAGTCTTGTAACATCAGTCAGGAACACTGGTGTGCTGTGACCTAGATACAGGGGTGTCCTGTACCCAAACAAGTTTCCACTTGGCACATTTTCTGACGAAAATAAAGCCCCAGTTGTCACAGATTCGTTTAGGTTGACAAGATTCACATCAGGCGACAAAAAAGCTCTCCAGAGAATGTTTCTTGCGCACAACACAAAAATAGCCAGAATGAACAAACTTGCGTATAGCAGTAGCACATCTCCACATTTGCTATTTTTGGATCGCCATTTTTCTTGAATTGCCAGTGAGTTGACCTTATTCTATACAAGAAATAAAAAGGCCTATTCTGGCTCTTCACGCTTGCACATAAATTATTTTGCTGCACGGGTGTAATGTCCAGTCACTTGCCTTAGTTCAGCGTCCAGAGGTTTACTTTATAGTCCACTCATTCTCACACGATACGAAGAAAATGTTAGGAACTCATGTACAAACATGTCACCCTGTCGCCATCTTGCTACGAGTCCCAGAGAGAGAGAGAGAGAGAGAGAGAGAGAGAGACAGACAGACAGACAGACAGACAGAGATTGAGACTGAGAGACAGAGACAGACACACTTAAGATAAGCAGCTAAGAGAGAGATTGGTTGGGGGGTGGAGGGAGGGAGAGAGAGAGAGAGAGAGAGAAAACATCTGGAGTCTTGACAAAGACAGAGACAAAATCAGAGACAGCCAGCCAGACAGACAGACATACGGACACAGAGAGAGAGAGAGAGAGAGAGAGAGAGAGAGAGAGAGAGAGAGAGAGAGAGAGAGAGAGAGAGAGCATAATTATGCACATAAACGCATGCCCACTTTTATAGCACGACAAGAAAAGCAAGAACAACGATACAAAATCACACACACACACACACACACACACACACACACACACACACACACACACACACACACACACACACACACACACACACACACACACACACACACACACACATACCTGTGGCGGGTTACTGGCCATGATGCAATCTGAAACCAACACAAGGGGCACAGTGTGAGGACCAGAAGGACACTCAGAGTCAGCATCCCACAGTGAAAAAACTGATATACATTAGGTAAGAGATGAAGACTGATATGTAGTAGGTAAGAGATGAAGACTGGTATGTATTAGGTAAGAGATGGAGACTGGTATGTATTAGGTAAGAGATGGAGACTGGTATGTATTAGGTAAGAGATGAAGACGTCCAACGTGAATACAGGTGTTACGGGAAAAAGATAGATGAGGTTTCTAAAGTGGACACAGATGTGTATAATGTAAGATTTGATGAGAATTCCAAAGTGAAGACAGATGATGTGCTATGGGAAAGAAAGATAAGGTTTTTTTTAAGTGGATATGCATATGCATTATGAAACAGACAGATCGAGCTTGTACAATAAAAAAAAAAAAAACGTATGTGTTGTGTTAAAGATCAACTATCTAAGATGAATGAAATATGTATTATGTGATAGATATATCAGGTTTCTATAATGGATATGTACGAGATAGATGAAGTTTCTGGAGTGGATAAAACATGTATTATGGAAGGATAGATTATGTTTCTAACTTGCATCCTATCCATAATTATTATGAAACAGATGGATAATATTTTGAAAGCAAATTATTTTAAAATGATTCAGGCGTTTCTTTTGAGTATCTTTGTGACGTTTTTGTGGGAGCAAAAACAATAGTGCGCGCGCGCGCGCGCGTGTGTGTGTGTGTGTGTGTCTGTGTGCGCGCACGCGCACACACACACTCTTATCTGCTTTCCAGTGTACAACATGGAGTGGAATACACGCTCTTCTCTGCTTTCCAGTATACAACATGTGAGTTGAATACACACTCTTGTCTGCTTTCCAGTGTACAACATGCGACTTGAATACACACTCTTGTCTGCTTTCCAGTGTACAACATGCGAGTTGAATACACACTCTTGTCTGCTTTCCAGTGTACAACATGCGAGTTGAATACACACTCTTGTCTGCTGCTTTCCAGTGTACGACATGCGAGTTGAATACACACTCTTGTCTGCTTTCCAGTGTACGACATGCGAGTTGAATACACACTCTTGTCTGCTTTCCAGTGTACGACATGCGAGTTGAATACACACTCTTGTCTGTTTTCCAGTGTACAACATGCGAGTTGAATACACACTCTTGTCTGCTTTCCAGTGTACAACATGCGAGTTGAATACACACTCTTGTCTGCTTTCCAGTGTACGACATGCGAGTTGAATACACACTCTTGTCTGCTTTCCAGTGTACGACATGCGAGTTGAATACACACTCTTGTCTGTTTTCCAGTGTACAACATGCGAGTTGAATACACACTCTTGTCTGCTTTCCAGTGTACAACATGCGAGTTGAATACACACTCTTGTCTGTTTTTCCAGTGTACAAATGCGAGTTGAATACACACTCTTGTCTGTTTTCCAGTGTACAACATGCGAGTTGAATACACACTCTTGTCTGCTTTCCAGTGTACAACATACGAGTTGATACACACACTCTGTCTGCTTTCCAGTGTACGACATGCGAGTTGAATACACACTCTGTCTGCTGTCCAGTGTACAACATGCGAGTTGAATACACACTCTTGTCTGCTTTTCCAGTGTACAACATGCGAGTTGAATACACACTCTTGTCTGCTTTCCAGTGTACGACATGCAGTCTGGGAGTGGTAAAGGAAACACTGGTCCGAGCAAAATTTTGTCTTTGCCAGTTCAAAGAACAAAACGAAAAAAAAACAAAAAAAAAACAAAATAATAGATAAAAACTCAGTGGAGAATGACCATGGGCAAGCCCAAACTATCCCCCTGGCCTGAATACTGGGAAGGCAGGCTGTTCTGTACTGTGTGCTATAACGTGAACATGAAGACATCTCACTGCTCCATCTTTCTGAAAAGCTCGCCATTGTGTGGCGGTGGAAAGTGGATGACATGAGCCTAACCACATGCACAACAGTGCCGCAGGATCTTCACAGCTAGGAAGCTGGCTGCCTTAACCAACAGGGGAAGCAAGACGAACACAACTTCAAGCAATACGTTCATCAGCAGGTCAGACAACTGTAGAAAATCAGCTGTCTTCATTCCTAGACATTACCTGACATTCACAATACACACTTCTGCTACTGCTACGTCTGTACTTTTTTTTTTCAAGTGAAAGGAACAATCTTTTTTCTTTCCAGATCATTTTTTTAATTGTTCAAATGCCTCAGAAAAATCAGTCTTGAGACACACTATATTGTCCATTGTGCCAATGCTCAATATCTAAACAGCTGACTGCTTAGGTGATAACAAGAGAACACCTGTCCATAGCTTTGTGGCATCACATAGGCCTATAATGGATATTTACTCATATAATCCTTGTGTCCAAGCTGTGTGCTGCAGACAGCTTGTAGGTCCTGTCACATTTTCAGTTTTCGTAGATCTCCAAGTCTGATCAATGTAAACACGGAGCAATGCATAATGCTGGAGAGACACAGAGAGAGAATAGGAGAGAGAGAGAGAGAGAGAGAGAGAGAGAGAGAGAGAGAGAGAGAGAGAGAGAGAGGGTGTGAGTGTGAGGTGTGTGTGTGTGTGTGTGTGTGTGTGTGTGTGTGTGTGTGTGTGAGAGAGAGAGAGAGAGAGAGAGAGAGAGAGAGAGAGAGAGAGAGAGAGAGAGAGAGATGAACGAATTATCTTTTCGTGCGGAAAACATCCACACAGTCAGTATTTTTCTCTGTGTAATCAAGAGTGCGAACCTAATCAAACTTGAGAGAATGATAATATTGTTGACTTTGTCATTTATTCCATGCATGAAGATGTCACTGAATCTTAAAGGCTGTAAATCTGTTATTAATGTGTTCTGCAATAAAGCCAATATTGCATCATTGTCATTTTCTCATATATTTATGATCATTTACAATTACTGCATCATGTGTGATAAAGGACATGTTAACTGATTTTATACGCAAACGCTGTAATAAATATTTTGTCTACATCAGACCATTAAACGCCATTTCTACCAGGTAATGATGACAATATGAATTAATGCATCACTACGTACAGAGGTAAGATGGACCATATGATTAAGGTAAAAGATCGTGCATATTACATAACTATGTTACGTCATACTGATGATGCGCGTTTTCAACGTGACGTGACCTGTTGGCTTCAAAAGAAAAAGGAACTGTGAGCACACTGTCTTTGAGATATAGATCTCTGGGACGTACTTTTCACCTTGAGATAACCAAGTGTGGTAATTGCATAGCTGGCAGAGACAGAGACAGCAGCACTGATGAAGGTCACAACATGTCACAATAACTGGCAGAGACAGAGACAGCAGCACTGATGAAGGTCACAACATGTCACAATAACTGGCAGAGACAGAGACAGCAGCACTGATAAAGGTCACAACATGTCACAATAACTGGCAGAGACAGAGACAGCAGCACTAATGAAGGTCACAACATGTAGCAGAGACAGAGACAGAGAGCACAGCACTGATGAAGGTCACAACATGTCACAATAACTGACAGAGACAGAGACAGCAGCACTAATGAATGTCACAACATGTCACAATAACTGGCAGAGACAGAGACAGCAGCAGAGACACAGCTGATGATGAAGGTCACAACATGTCACAATAACTGGAGAGACAGAGACAGCAGCACTGATGAAGGTCACAACATGTCACAATAACTGACAGAGACAGAGACAACATCACTATGAAGGTCACAACACATGTCACAATAACTGGCGGAGACACAACATCACTGATGAAGGTCCCAACATGTCACAATAACTGGCAGAGACAACATCACTGATGAAGGTCCCAACATGGCACAATAACTGGCAGAGACAACATCACTAATGAAGGTCACAACATGTCACAATAACTGGCAGAGACAACATCACTGATGAAGGTCACAACATGGCACAATAACTGGCGGAGACAACATCACTAATGAAGGTCACAACATGGCACAATAACTGACAGAGACAGAGACAACTGTGCATCACTAATGAAGGTCACAACATGGCACAATAACTGGCGGAGACAACATCACCAATGAAGGTCACAACATGTCACAATAACTGGCGGAGACAGAGACAACATCACTAATGAAGGTCACAACATGTCACAGTGCTGCCCTGGGGCAAAGAGGAATCAGTGGAGGGAGGGAGGGGGAGGGAGGGGTGGGGAGGGAGGGGTGAAGGCTTGGCAGTGGCCGGGAGTGGAAGTGGGGTGACAGCACCTGAGGAAAGAAGTGGTCAGTGTGCAGTGTGTGGAAATGAACTCTTCCAAATGAGCACTGCCTTGCTAAGGAAAGAAGTGGCCAGTGTGCAGTGTGTGTGGAAATGAACTCTTCCAAATGTGCACTGCCTTGCTAAGGAAAGAAGTGGTCAGTGTGTGGAAATGAACTCTTCCAAATGAGCACTGCCTTGCTAAGGAAAGAAGTGGTCAGTGTGTGGAAATGAACTCTTCCAAATGAGCTCTGCCTTGCTAAGGAAGAAGTGGTCAGTGGTCAGTGTGTGGAAATGAACTCTTCCAAATGAGCACTGCCTTGCTAAGGAAATGAACTCTTGTGTGGAAATGAACTCTTCCAAATGAGCACTGCCTTGCTAAGGAAAGAAGTGGTCAGTGTGTGGAAATGAACTCTTCCAAATGAGCACTGCCTTGCTAAGGAAAGAAGTGGTCAGTGTGGAAATGAACTCTTCCAAATGTGCACTGCCTTGCTAAGGAAAGAAGTGGTCAGTGTGTGGAAATGACCTCTTCCAAATGAGCACTGCCTTGCTAAGGAAAGAAGTGGTCAGTGTGCAGTGTGTGGAAATGAACTCTTCCAAATGAGCACTGCCTTGCTAAGGAAAGAAGTGGTCAGTGTGTGGAAATGAACTCTTCCAAATGAGCACTGCCTTGCTAAGGAAAAGAAGTGGTCAGTGTGCAGTGTGTGGAATGAACTCTTCCAAATGAGCACTGCCTTGCTAAGGAAAGAAGTGGTCAGTGTGCAGTGTGTGGAAATGAACTCTTCCAAATGAGCACTGCCTTGCTAAGGAAAGAAGTGGTCAGTGTGCAGTGTGTGGAAATGAACTCTTCCAAATGAGCACTGCCTTGCTAAGGAAAGAAGTGGTCAGTGTGCAGTGTGTGGAAATGAACTCTTCCAAATGAGCACTGCCTTGCTAAGGAAAGAAGTGGCCAGTGTGCAGTGTGTGGAAATGAACTCTTCCAATGAGCACTGCCTTGCTAAGGAAAGAAGTGGTCAGTGTGTGTGTGGAAATGAACTCTTCCAAATGTGCACTGCCTTGCTAAGGAAAGAAGTGGTCAGTGTGTCAGTGTGTGGAAATGAACTCTTCCAAATGAGCACTGCCTTGCTAAGGAAAGAAGTGGTCAGTGTGTGGAAATGAACTCTTCCAAATGAGCACTGCCTTGCTAAGGAAAGAAGTGGTCAGTGTGCAGTGTGTGGGAAATGAACTCTTCCAAATGAGCACTGCCTTGCTAAGGAAAGAAGTGGTCAGTGTGCAGTGTGTGGAAATGAACTCTTCCAAATGAGCACTGCCTTGCTAAGGAAAGAAGTGGCCAGTGTGCAGGGTGTGGAAATGAACTCTTCCAAATGAGCACTGCCCTCTGCCTTCCCAACCCACTCTGTGCCTTTCTTTCTCTGTCACATGCACTCATCGTACACAAGTCAAATGTAGGAGAACTCCCCTCTTCTTTGTCTGTGTCTATGTTTTTCAGTTATGGTAATTTAAAATCTGTCAAAAAAAAAACACTAGTGAACCCACGAAGGTTCAAAGTCCTCAGCATTTGATATACCACAAAACTGTGCAAATATTAGTTATCCACAAAGGACAGCACACGTAAAACAGAATTGGGTGAGAAGACAGCTGATTCCTGTAGGCGAAGTACCGATTTTGGAATCACCTATTTAGCAAAACTCGTTCACCTACGGCTTTTACCACTTCGTCCACCAAACGCATGGTTCTAGACCTTACAGAAATGGTTTTACATTTTTTTTTTAATACGAAAAAATTGATAATGAATCTGGACACAAAAGCATCAGATATGGTAGTATTGGACAACCACAACTAAAAATATTTGCTTTAATCTTAAAAATAACTTTGTTCCGAAAATTCACACACACAGATTACAAATGGAAAAAACATCGCAACAAAATTTTCCATTTCTAAGTCATACTCTGGAAGAGAAATACTTTCTACTGTTTGCAAATCACACATTTTTTTATAGAGTTAGTTGTAAGAATTCTGGTGAACTTCTTGAAGAGCCAGTGTTTTATGACGGAGTAGAGCTGGGAAAGGGTTCTTTTGGGTGTAAAGCGTGGATCAATGAAGGAATCAACTGTATTGCCTTTTTTGGCTTGAAAATGGTCTTTTCATTTCTTAGGAAAATTCAATTCAAACAGAACAGTGATGTTAATATAAAGCTGTTACTTTTACTTTTATTTTATTATGTATACTATGAAATAGTAAAATTTCTGACAATTCTGAAATTGAATTGGTTGCATTTAGAAATAGTCCACAAACGCCTTGGGACTAATATCACACTGAAGACAATTGGTGTTCTTAACAGTGAATGGTGTACTATCTGTTGCTCATTTAAAGATAGTATTGCACATGCTTTGGCAATGTGCAGTAATTAAACGTTTCTGGCAAAATCTTGCGGTTATAATCAATGAAAAACGTTTATTCCCATTAAATTCAGAGACAACTTAACCGTAAGCCAGAACTGGAATTGATGAATGTATACATACTGAGCCTGGCTTTTTATATCATAATAATATTCACTGATACTTCATCTATCACTGTTCATTGCACCCCCCTCCCTCCCTGACTACACAAGCATTTCTTAATAAGCTGTAAAACACTTATGGAATTGAAGAGTTTATTGCTAAAAAAAAAAGTTTAAACACAAGCACTTAATCAGAAAATGTGTCTTACATAAGATTATGTTTACAGGCACAGATTA
>JADBJO010007570.1:21662-34162 GCA_016801955.1 Conus betulinus | reverse complement strand
GGGGAGGGGAAGGGGTAAGGGGTGGGGATGGGGGTGAGGGGGGTCCATTAGCATTCTCATATCAAATACAAATCAAACATGAATTATATACAAATATTCAACCATTTTCAAAAACACGCAATTAAAGTAGATCTTGATGAATATAGTACTGGTAGTTTATAGATGAAAAAACATATGTTCTATTTTGAATTATAACATTCAAACTCATCGAGAATCGTCTTGTACAAAAGCCAAGTTTGTTCAAATTGTGCGCAAGTTCCATTTATAATTGACATGTAACGTTCCAAGTAATATCTGTCTTTCAACAATGTAACAAAGGTTTGCACATGTGGTTGTGCATTTAGTAATTTACATTTGTATATGTAAAAAATTGCGCAAATAAAATGAAGAAATCAAAATCAGTGTCTGGCCGTACATTCTGCTTTACAGCAAACAATACAAGTTCCTTGTCAATCACAAAGTCATGACAACGTGAACATTTCCCAGTCAGCAACTGCTGTACGTTCATCCAAAATTGGTGTGTAATATGACAGTCAAACAGCATGATTATGAGAAATTGTCTGCTCTTCTTGATGATCACAAAGATTACATATAGAAGAGTTTACTAAACGACACAGGAACAAGAATCTCTGGGTCTGAAGTAATTTATGTAACAATCTGATCTGAAACCATCTCCACTGCACATCACTAGATATTCTATAACAATGTAAGAAAATGTCTTTCCAATTCAGATCCTCAAACCAATTATTCCAACTGGAAACAGCAGTTGGGGTGACTCCGTTTTCATTCAACATATTCTGTATGGATTTACTACCTTTCTTAATACAGGACCAGGCTTTATTCTCTAAGGTTTCATAGCTGTTAGTCAAAACTATGTTTTTTACTTTTGACAATAAGCTCGTGGTGCATTCAAAATGCCTTCGTAGATTAAAAAGTTTGTTCTAACATTGGGAAAACTAATCCCAAATTCACTGTAAGTCATGAAGGTACCATCCATATTTATCAACTGTTTCACACAAAAATATTATGATTACACCATTCTTTTAAGTACACCACCTTTCGGTCTCTCAGTATATGAACATTGTATTGAATACACTCTGCCGTGAACTCATGAACTGTCATTGGGCAGGATTTCATATATGTTTTTTTTTTGTTGTGTGTAATGTTTCATTACATCTTTCCAGAACAAATTATCAGCTTTCCTTGAAACCACATTTGCATACTCGGCACCAAATTGTCTTAATCTTGCTAACTCTGGGAACATATTAAATGTAAAATCCTTCCACTCAGATTCATCCAAAGGTCTTCTCAGCCAACTTGTTTTCATGGAGGTCAAAAATGATCTAATATTGGCCATTCTCAATCCTCCTTCACTGTATTGTTTAAACACCACAGTTTTCTTCATCCTGATTTGCTTCCCACTCCACAAAAATAGTATCAACTCATTTTCCAATGCAGCAACGAAAACTTCTGGGGGGGGTCAGGCAAATTAATCAACAAATGTATAATTTTTGACAGAACCAAGGTCTTGATTTCTGTTATTTTCCCAAATGATGTCAATTGTTGCTTACTCAAATAATTCAAAATTCTTTTTATTGCAAGAAGCTTATCCTCGAAGTTAATCTTTGTAATACTTGTGGCATCGGTGGTGGAAAACACCACCCCCCTAACATGTTGAAAGTACCAGGGTCCCAAATGAAATTTCTGTCCCACATGCATCAAATATTCTTCTTCTTCTTCTTCTTCTTCTTCTTCTTCTTCTCTTCATTATTTATTGTAATCACTACTACTACAACTACAACAACAACTAGTACTACCACTATTACTACTGCTACTGCGACTGCTGCTGCTGCTACTACTGTTGTTACTTTCATCATTATTATTTTTCATTATGATTATCGTTATTATTATCATTTACATCTTAACTCATGCACTCAGACTGGCGTTGTCAGCTCAACAATTTATTTTCTACTGCTGAGCTATGAACTTAAGCAGTGATATAACACATACACTGTGAGCAGAGGACGAAACTTGAAAAGTGGAAGAAACCTACCGGCTTTTTGTACGCACAGTCCTGGTCTATCCACTGGCTGGTTGAGGAAGTTATCAGATGTGACGATGGCTGCACGAAAAACTCCACGTTGGACGCCCACTGGTGGGCCCCAGGCCTGCCTGCTGGTTATGTCTGCAGGTTGCAGGGTGTGACGTCAACGTGCTGAGCTACGACCCTCTACACAGCTAGTCATCACTCTCATGTCCTGCACGCGTAAACCATAACTCCTCCCCATCTCTTGCACACACATACACACACGCACGCACGCACGCACGCACGCACACACACACACACACACACACACACACACACACACACACACACACACACACACACACAACACGCGCGCGCGCGCACGCACGCACGCACACACATACGCATACACACACGTGCACACACACACTTTCATGCGTGCACACACACACACAGAGATAGATAGATAGATATATAGATAGATAGATAGATTATGCGCAGTGTTGGGGAGGGGGGGAGGGCTGAGGCTGTGCTAGTCTCCTATTCATTGTCCCCTGCACAATAGACAGTGTGGGCAGAGAGTTGGGGTCTCAGACTGTGCTAAGTTCTCAATCCATTTCACTCAGACAATCAGTGGTGTGGACAGTGAGGTGTGTTAGTTCTCAATCCATTTCACTCAGACAGTCAGTGGTGTGGACAGTGAGGTGTGTTAGTTCTCAATCCATTTCACTCAGACAATCAGTGGTGTGGACAGTGAGGTGTGTTAGTTCTCAATCCATTTCACTCAGACAATCAGTGGTGTGGACAGTGAGGTGTGTTAGTTCTCAATCCATTTCACTCAGACAGTCAGTGGTGTGGACAGGAGGGTGTGCTAGGTTCCCTGTCCATTTCCCCATTGGCAACAGGCAGTGTGGACAGTGAGTTGAGAGAGTGAGGCTGACCTAGGCCTTAAGTATGGGCTCCTCTGTCCTCAGTACACGCTGTTTCTGTCAGCGTCACTCCGCCTGTAGCTCTTGGCCCAAAGACCTGTCACTTATAGCTCTTGGTCCAAAGACCTGTCACCTGTAGCTGTTGGCCCAAAGACCTGTCCCCTGTAGCTCTTGGCCCAAAGACCTGTCACCTGTAGCTGTTGGTCCAAGGACCTGCTGTGGCAGAACAGGGAGGACTGAAATCAGAGTTGGTCCTCTTCTGGACAAGCTGCCCTTTCCTGGCTGATGGGCCTCGTCTACCCCCTTCCCCCCCCTCCCCCAGCACAGCACTCTCAAGTGACTGATGTAACGATGGTGACCATCCCCCATCACTCCATTAAGCCCCTTACCCTTCCCTCCATGATCAATATCTAATTTAGTGACCATCCTCCATCATTCCATTTAAATTCTCACACCTCCACCCATTAACCTGCATTTTGTTGGTGATCATCCTTCATCATTCCATTTAAATTCTCACACCTCCACCCACTTCACCTGCATTTTGTTGGTGATCATCCTTCATCATTCCATTTAAATTCTCACACCTCCACCCACTTAACCTGCATTTTGTTGGTGACCATCCTCCATCATTCAATTCTAGTGCCCCAGTCCCACCGTCCTCTCCCTCTCCACCCAGGACCTTAGACAGAGAGACTCAGACCTTTCTAACGCGTTTCCTTTTGAACATGACACTGTTGATATGACTAGTGCTGTTGTCACTGTTAAGGACAGTGACATTGTTAACATGTCTAGTGCTACTGTTACTTTCAGGGACAGTGACATTGTTGACATGTCTAGTGTTGTTGTTACTGGTAAGGACAGTGACATTGTGCACATGTCTAGTGCTGCTGTTACTGTTAAGGACAGTGACACTGTTGATATGTCTAGTGCTGCTGTTACTGTTAAGGACAGTGACATTTGTTGACATGTCTAGTGCTGCTGTTACTGTTAAGGGCAGTGACATTGTTGATATGTCTAGTGCTGCTGTTACTGTTAAGACACAGTGACACTGTTGATATGTCTAGTGCTGCTGTTACTGTTAAGGACAGTGACATTGTTGACAATTCTTGTGCTGCTGTTACTGTTAAGCACAGTGACATTGTTGACAATTCTTGTGCTGCTGTTACTGTTAAGACAGTGACATTGTTGACAATTCTTGTGCTGCTGTTACTGTTAAGGACAGTGACATTGTTGACAATTCTTGTGCTGCTGTTACTGTTAAGGACAGTGACATTGTTGACATGTCTTGTGCTGCTGTTACTGTTAAGGACAGTGACATTGTTGCTATGTCTAGTGGTGTTCTTCTTATTGTTAAGGACAGTGACATTCTTCATATGTCTAGCGCTGTTCTTACTGTTAAGGACAGTGATACTGTTGACATGTCTAGCGCTAATGTTACTGTTAGGGACAGTGACATTGTTGACATGTCTACCGCTGTTGTTGTTGTTGAGGACAGTGACATTGTGGACATGTCTAGTGCTATTGTTACTGTTAAGGACAGTGACATTGTTGACATGTCTAGTGCTATTGTAACTGTTAATGACAGTGACATAGTGTGCATGTCTAGTGCTGCTGTTACTGTTAAAGACAGTGACATTGTTGACATGTCTAGCGCTGTTGTTACTGTTAAGGACAGTGACATTGTTGACATGTCTAGTGCTATTGTTACTGTTGAGGACAGTGACATTGTGGACATGTCTAGTGCTATTGTTACTGTTAAGGACAGTGACATTGTGGACATGTCTAGTGCTATTGTTACTGTTAAGGACAGTGACGTTGTCAGCATGGCAAGTGGTATTGTATTGTTACTGTTAGGGACAGTGACATTGTGGACATGTCTAGTGCTATGTTACTGTTAAGGACAGTGACGTTGTCAGCATGGCAAGTGGTATTGTTACCGTTAAGGACAGTGACATTTATGGACATGTCTAGTGCTATTGTTACTGTTAAGGACAGTGACGTTGTCAGCATGGCAAGTGGTATTGTTACTGTTAAGGACAGTGACATTGTGGACATGTCTAGTGCTATTGTTACTGTTAAGGACAGTGACATTGTGAACATGTCTAGTGCTGCTGCTGTCACCGTTACGGACAGTGACTTTGTAGAGGTGTCATGTTTAGAGAGATTCTGACTATTTCAGAAAGATGTTAAATGTTAGTGGCCATTAATTCAGGATGGACAGAGACAACTCGTTGTCAGTGTCAGGGATGAGAGAGAACACACATAGCTCTCACACTACTGGTGGTTAGATTGTTTTGGAGCCATTTCAAAGCTTTCAGTTGTAGTCATCACTATAGCCAGGATAGACAGAGACAACGGTCACTGTCAGGGGATGAGACAACACACACTGGGCTCAAACTGACAGAAATTCTTGTGGAGCCATCTCAATGCTTTCAGTCGTTCTCATTACGCCAGGGTAGACAGAGACAAATGGTCACTGTCAGGAGAAGAGAGATACACAGAACACGCGGGCTGAGAGGGTTTGATAGTTTCAGATACACGCGCGCATGCATGTACACACACACACACACACACACACACACACACACACACATATATATATATATATATATATATATATATATATATATATATATATATATATATATATATATATATATATATATATATATATATATATATATATATATATATATATATATATATATATAGGCACACACGCTTGCACGCACGCAAACAGACTCTCTCACGCGCGCGCACACTCGCGCGCGCACACACACACACACACACACACACACACACACACACACACACACACACACACACACACGCACGCACGCACGCACGCACGCACACACACACACACACACTCACGCACGCACGCACACGCACACATACACACACACTCACTCGCGCAGTCACTCGCACAGTCACTCGCACAGTCACATTTGCTAGGGCATACGTATTGCACACATCCTTACACTGAGCAACAGACAGAGAGACAGCGAGACCTCCACCAGCTGAATTGACAGGGTGATTCACTTTCCCAGAAACCAGTCAGTTGTCTAACAAGGAAAGCATTGTGACTTGACGTCAATGCAGTAACCCAGACTCTCCCTCCCTCTGTGTCTCTGCCTGTCACTGCCTCTGTCTGTCTGTCTGTCTGTCTGTCTCTCTCTCTCTCTCTCTCTCTCTCTCTCTCTCTCTCTCTCTCTCTCTCTCTCTCTCTCTCTCTCACACACACACACACACACACACACACACACACACACACACACACTCACACACATTCTCTCTGTCCTTCTGTCTCTCTGTTTGTCTGTCTGTCTTCCTCTGACTGTCTGTCTATCTGTCTGCCTCTCTGTCCGCATAGTTGCCTGCCTGCCTGTCTGTCTGTCTGTCTGTCTCTGTCTCTCTCTGCCTGCCTGCCTGTCTGTCTGTCTCTGTCTCTCTTTGCCTGCCTGCCTGTCTGTCTGTCTGTCTCTGTCTCTCTATGCCTGCCTGTCTGTTTGTATCTCGGTGTCTGTCTGTCACTCACTGTGTCTTTCCTTCTCTCTCTCTCTCTCTCTCTCTCTCTCTCTCTCTCTCTCTCTCTCTCTCTCTCTCTCTCTCTCTTCGTCTGTCTGTCTGTCTATCTGTCTGTCTCTCTCACCCTGTCTTTCTTTCTGTTTATTTGATTATATGTCTGTCTGCCTGCCTGCCTGTCTGTCTCTCTCTCTCTCTCTCTCTCTCTCTCTCTCTCTCTCTCTCTCTGGGGGTGCGTGAAATGAGTTCAGAAGAGACGAACGCATGGTTAATGAGCTCCGGACAATTTTGGTAATTACAGTGAAATCTGAAAGTGTTCGAATCCTGGATTTTGTCGACAGCTTTACGATTGACGAAAAGGGCCAGAAAATATGCCTCCATGATGCACAGGACATTGAATCTCAGGACGGCGGTGAGCGGTGTTATAGTAGGTTGCCTCCTCACATATTTGTCTGGGGCAATTTTCTACTTCAATGTGGCGACGTGGAACAGAACCCAGGGCCACGAAAGGACACTTATCGCCAAACTTCTTTGACCAGGGATACCCGGAGTGCCAGCACGGAGAAGACAGGAGAGACTACAACCAGTTCTACTCCGCCTTTCCAACCTGCTCCTGAACCTACCATGCAGAACTTAATGTGTATGCTTCAGATGTTGAATTCCAAATTTGACAACATGAATGAAGACATTAAGAACATGAAGGAAGATGTAAGTGGCATTAAAGACGATGTGAAGGACATCCGGGATGCTCACTCTGCACTTCAGGAAGAGGTGAAGTCCTTGAAGAATGAAGTGGATGACCTACGACGGGAAAATGATGAGCTGAAGAGGCGGATGCTGGACACAGAACGAAAGGCCGACGATCTGGAAGGGCGCTCAAAGAGGAATAATCTGATCTTCTATGGACTCTCTCGTAAAGAGAATGAGACCCAGACAGACTGTGAAGGACTTATCAGTGGTGTGATCGCAAACAAACTCGATCTGACCGGCGACTTCCAGTTTGATCGAGTTCATCGCCTAAACGCCAAGCATAACTCGCCAATCATCGCCCGCTGCACCTTCTACAAAGATAAGGAGAAAATACTTAAAGCTAAAAGTAAACTGAAGGGCAGTGATGTGTTTGTTGGTGAAGACTTTTCCCTTTGGGTAAAAATATACGAAAGGCTCTCTCTCCACATCTGAAAAAGCCAGAAGTGAAAACAAGCGGGCACACATGATTTTTTTGACCATCTTCTCATAGAGGGGAAAAAGTTTTTTCTTGATGATGGGCAAAACTTAAGGGAGGTTGAATAGGGGGGTGGCCTGCCCAGATTGACACCGGTAGCGCAGGTAAGGTGGAGACGTGACTACCGTGCGAAACACGCGGCTTTTACGGAGGCCGAAGCACGCGCGCAGTGAGCGATGAACCGTCAGTGGTGTAAACACTGATTCTTTATGGGCACGGAAGGGGGGAGGTGGTTGTAAACAACGAAGAGTTTGAAAATAATCTTCTAAGTTCAAATGTTTTTCATGTTAAATGTCATGATATTTGTACAGATGACTGTGAAACAGACTTGTCAGATTACCGAACGAATTGCATGGACGAAAACAAGGTTGTCGACAAACCATTTCAGGAATTGAAACATACTTTGCCGACGGATGTAAACATTGGTGGATGTAATGAGGGAGGGGGCATTTCAAAAGGAAAAAGATCGTAAAGAGAAAGGTGTGAGTGGTGAAGATAGTTTGTCAAAGAAACAAGAGATGAATCAAAGATTAAGATCTCAAAATGGAAAGAATGTATGAACGGTAATACTGTTTGACATTGAAGTTAGTGAAGTTTTTAGAAAATGTCAGGTTTGTTTTTCATTCATACATTGGAATGTAAGTGGACTTCTGTCTAAAATACGAGATAGAGATTTCATGTCCTATTTGACTGATTTCGATGTCATTTGTCTAGTTGAAACTTTTGTAGATAATCTTCAGTATGTTACATTCCCAGGTTATACTGTCTTTTCTAAACCTGCCATTAAATTTACCAGAAAAGGAAGAATGTCAGGCGGCATATATATGTCTTTTCCGAAATGAATTCATGTCTTATATAAAAGAAATCAAGACAGATTGTCCAAATGTTCTTTTGTTTTTGATTGACAAGAGTCTTTTGGTTTATCAACGGATGTCATCTATGCTTGTACTTATGTTCCACCTGTTGGTTCACCTTTTTACATTCATTTTGATATTGAAAATGGCATAAGTGCACTTGAAGAGTGTCTTTTTGATTGTATGACTCAGTTTGATGATGCACATGTGATTGTTTCTGGAGACCTAAATAGCAGAACTTCCAATTTTTCTCCAGATATATTTGACGGCAATAATGGACCTTGTGATCAGTTTAACACCCTTTCTGTTTTGGATGGCTATGTAAGAAAATCTGTAGATAATGTACTTAATAGCTATGGTAAATGTTTGTTAAATATGTGTACAGCTCTTGGTTTGTGTATTCTTAATGGTTTTTGCAGTGGTAATACCGATAGCAATTATACATATATATCTGAAACAGGAAGCAGTGTTAATGATTATTTCCTAGTTACCAAAGAATTGTCCACCATCCTTTCTTCTTCATGTAAATTGATTGTATCAGACAGACTAGAGTCGGATCACTTACCCATTGAGTTACATTGCAAATTTTCCCCGATGAGCAATATTATGCATACTCCTACACCGATGGAAAGACAACAGGTAATTGAAAAGTTTGTGTGGAATTGTGATTTTGAACATGTTTATATGTCAGTGCAATGCAGTCTAATGAAACATTATCTTTGCTTGATCATGCAATTAGTTTGATTGATGTTAGTTGCAATGATGCTTTAAACATGTTTAATGAATGTATTAGGAAACAGCTGATTTTATGAAAAAGAAAATTAATTTGACAGTGAGAGACAAGAGTGACTGGTATGATAGAGAATGCAAATTAAGCAAAGCAAAAGCAAAAGATCTGCTCGTATACTTTAGGAACACAAGAGATGAAAGGACAGTCATGCTTATTGTGTTGCTAGAAGAGAATATAAAAACTTGTTAAAAAGAAAAGAAAAACAGTACAATGACATGCTATTGGAAAAACTTGTCACCAGTGTAAAGAGTCAAAGAGAGTTTTGGGAAACTGTGCATACAATATCTTTTAAACGGAAACACGTTCATAATAACTTAACAGTTGAAGACTGGTTTAAGCATTTCAAGGGTTTACTAGAACTAGAGGAAACAGGAGGTACAGTTTATCCGGATAATGATCAAGACTATTCTGAGGAAGATGGAGATGAGACGATGGCTATGAATCGCCCTATATCAAGAGAAGAGGTACTGCTTGCAATAAATAGGTTAAAGAATGGTAAAGCTGCTGGTCCAGATGGAATCATTGGGGAAATGTTGAAATATGCTGGAGGTCGGGTTGGTGACTTTTTTTGTGAAATTTTTTAATGCCTTGTTCGACAAAGGTATTTTTCCAGATAACTGGACTGATTCTGTAATACTTCCTTTATTCAAAAAAGGTGATGTGAATAATCCCAGTAATTACAGAGGCATATCTTTGTGTGATATCAGCAGTAAAATATATAGTGCAGTTATAAATAACAGACTTCAAGAATGGGTAGAAAAATATATTTGACAGGTGAACACCAAGCAGGATTTAAAAGAGGATACTCAACAGTTGATCATATGTTTACCTTGTTGGCGCTAATACAAAACAGTTTTTTGTTTCAATCGTAAGTTATATGTTGCCTTTATTGATTTTGAAAAGGCGTTTGATTCAATAGAAAGAAACTTGTTGTGGCCAATCCTTTTGAAAAATGGAATCAAAGGTAAATTGTATCAATGTGTTCGTAGCATGTATGTCAATGTAAAGGGCTAGGGGTCAGGTGTGGTGCTAATCTAACTAACTAATTACTTAACTGTACTCGTGGGGTGAAACAAGGTGATGTATGCAGTCCTGTTTTATTTTCTTTATTCATCAATGAATTAGCACTGGAAGTAATAAGAGGCGGTCGACATGGTGCGATGTTTACGTATGACTACTTTGAGCTGTTCATATTGCTATTGGCTGATGATGTGGCTTTGTTGGCTGAAACAGTCGTTGGTCTACAAACCCAGATAAATAGTTTGCATCGCGCAGCGTCAGCCTTACGTCTAAAGGTAAATATGGATAAAAGTAATGTTGTTGTATTTAGGAAAGGGGGGCATTTATCTGCATATGAAAAATGGACTTTCAACGGTATAACTATGCCTGTCGTTAATGCATATAAGTACTTAGGAATTTACTTTTCTACCAGACTTAGTTTTGTAGCAGCTTGTAATAACCTTTCGAGTAGAGCCAAAAATGCCTTGTTATGTATTTTGCAAAAAACTCTTTAAGTTGAAAAATAATTCCCTGCATACTTTTCTGAAACTGTTTGACGCACAGATTCAGCCAATAGTACAATATGGTGCCGAGTTATGGGGGTTAGAAAAGGCAGCTCTGCAATGCGAAAAGGTACACTTATTTGGGCTCAAGAGATTTCTAGGAGTTGAACTGCGGACACCCAATGACCTTGTATATGGCGAAACGAACAGGTACCCTATTTACATAAATTCTGCCATAAAATGTGTTAAGTTTTGGTTAAAATTGACAAGAATGCATGAGAGCAGATTACCATACAAGGCCTACCGTATGTTGTTTTGATTTAGATGAACGTGACAAAAGAAACTGGGTCTCAAATGTTCGTTGTAAACTGTATCTGTTTGGATTTGGTTATGTTTGGTTGAATCAAGGTGTTAATGCGACTGGCGATTTTCTCAGAGTCTTTAGAGAAAGACTAATTTTGTGCAGGTGGCAGGAATGGAATTTTCATATGGATAACAGTGAAAGATTTATGTATTACAGGTCCTTTTGTTCTGTACCTGATGTTAAAACTTATTTACAGCTAAATCTGGACAGGCACTAAAATATATAACAACTAGATTCAGACTTGGTATTTCTGAAATTGCCGAGCATTATTACCGTTATCGTTCTCATAGTGAAGCAGATTTGATATGTCCACTTTGTAGAAGGATACAGAAAATGAAGTGCATTTTGTGTTGTGTTGTCCTGCCTTGCACAAACTAAGAGCTCAGTATATACCAATCAAGTTTTATAAATTCCCAAGCCAGTTTAGATTGGCTCTTCTTATGGCATGTACTCATGAGCTCTCTCTCTCTCTTGTTTCTCTCTCTCTGTCTCTATCTGTCCGTCCATCTGTCTCTGTCTGTCTGTCTGTCTGTCTCTCTCTGTCTGTCTCTCTCTCCTCTCTGTCTGTCTGTCTCTCCCCTCTCTCCTCTCTCTCTCTCCTCTCCCTCTCTCTCTCTCTCTCTCTCTCTCTCTCTCTCTCTCTCTCTCTCTGCTTTGCCATCCTTTAGTGGTTATAGTTGGTACAAGTACTTTGACAACAACAATTAGTTATCCATCACTTAAATCTGCTCTGCTCTCTCTCTCTCTCTCCTCTCTCCTCTCTCTCTCCTCTCTCTCTCCTCTCTCTCCTCTCTCTCTCTCTCTCTCTCTCTCTCTATGTGTCGCCGACAATGTAACAGTATCTAACCATGTACTTGGACTTTCCACCTTGGCTTTGTCGGCTGGGCGTTGAGCGGTAACAGCACGGACATTGCTCACATCATCAGCAGGAAACATTTTATGGGGTCATTGACGTCACTAGCTAGCAGGACGTAATTGTAGTTTGGCAGGGTCATGAGGCCTTCCATTGTGCTGGCCGCCATGTTTTTCCGGGCACTTTTTGTTCCGGTCTCCACACGTGGTACACGTCAGCGGGATTATCGTCCTCAATTTCCTGAAAGGCGGTCATTTTTTTCCGGGTTCGTGAGCTCTAGCCTCGAGTCATGGTGTGGGTCAAGGGGGTTACCATTGTCAACGTCCTGCTGGCGGTTAGAGAGAGAGAGAGAGAGAGAGAGAGAGAGAGAGAGAGAGAGTGGAGTGGATGGAGATGGTGGTGGAAAGTTCCTACCAGTTGCTGCTTCCTCTC
>JADBJO010007570.1:12500-17154 GCA_016801955.1 Conus betulinus | reverse complement strand
CTACCTTCCTGTCATTCTCTACTGTTTTCCCTTTCCCCTACCTTCCTGTCATTCTCTACTGTTTTCCCTTTCCCCTACCTTCCTGTCACTCTCTACTATTTTTCCCTTTCCCCTACCTTCCTGTCATTCTCTCTACTGTTTTCCCTTTCCCCCTACCTTCCTGTCATTCTCTACTGTTTTCCCTTTTCCCCTACCTTCCTGTCATTCTCTACTTTTTTTTCCTTTCCCCTACCTTCCTGTCATTCTCTACTGTTTTCCCCTTTCCCCTACCTTCCTGTCATTCTCTACTGTTTTCCCTTTCCCCTACCTTCCTGTCATTCTCTACTGTTTTCCCTTTTCCCTACCTTCCTGTCATTCTCTACTGTTTTCCCTTTCCCCAACCTTCCTGTCATTCTCTACTGTTTTCCCCTTTCCCCAACCTTCCTGTCATTCTCTACTGTTTTTTCCCTTTCCCCTACCTTCCTGTCATTCTCTACTGTTTTCTCCCCTTTCCCCTACCTTCCTGTCATTCTCTACTGTTTTCCCTTTCCCCTACCGTCCTGTCATTCTCATTCTCTACTGTTTTTCCCTTTCCCCTACCGTCCTGTCATTCTCTACTGTTTTTCCCTTTCCCCTACCTTCCTGTCATTCTCTACTGTTTTTCCCTTTCCCCTACCGTCCTGTCATTCTCTACTGTTTTCCCTTTCCCCTACCGTCCTGTCATTCTCTACTGTTTTCCCCTTTCCCCTACCGTCCTGTCATTCTCTACTGTTTTCCTTTCCCCTACCTTCCTGTCATTCTCTACTATTTTCCCTTTCCCCTACCTTCCTGTCATTCTCTACTGTGTTTTCCCCTTTCCCCTACCTTCCTGTGTCATTCTCTACTGCTTTCCCTTTCCCCTGCCTTCCTGTCATTCTCTACTGTTTTCCCCCCTTTCCCCTACCTTCCTGTGTCATTCTCTACTGCTTTCCCTTTCCCCTGCCTTCCTGTCATTCTCTACTGTTTTCCCCTTTCCCCTACCTTCCTGTGTCATTCTCTACTGCTTTCCCTTCCCCTACCTTCCTGTCATTCTCTACTGTTTTCCCTTTCCCCTACCTTCCTGTGTCATTCTCTACAGATTTAACAGTTCTTTACTTTTTTCCTTTTCCCCCCCCCCACCCCCCCCCCCCCCCACCACTTTTTTTCTTTTTCCTGTCTGTCCTTTTTTTTTCCCTACAATTTCCTTTGCGACTGTCGTTCATCCTTTTCGTCACTTCCGTCTTTTACTACCTTTCCTGTCTGTTGTTAGCTTTTGATTTCCCGACTTTTTTCTGCTTAGTTTCAATCTTTTCCTTTTCCCTTTCTTGCTTGGTTTTTTTTTTTCCCTACTTTGTTTTTTTCCTTTTCCCACTGTTCCTGTTCCCTGCGTTATTTTTTTTTTAAACTTTCACTACCTTTTCCTATTCCATTCCTTGCCTTTCTTTCATTGCCTCTTCCTTTTCACTACCTTACCTTTTTTAATTGCCTCTTCCTTTTTTTCTTCCTTGCCTTTCTTTCACTGTCTCTTCCTTCCCCTTCCTTGCCTTTCTTCACCGTCTCTGCCTTTCCTTTCCTTGCCTTTTTTCATTGCCTCTTCCTTTTTCTTTCACTATCTCTTCCTTTCTTTCCTTCCTTGCCTTTCTTTCACTGTCTCTTCTTTTCCCTTCCTTGCCTTTCTTTCACTGTCTCTCTCCCTTTTTTCCTTCCTTGCCTTTCTTTCACTGTCTCTCTCTTTTTCCCTTCCTTTGCCTTTCTTTCACTGCTTTTTCATTTTCCCTTCCTTGCCTTTATTTCACTGTCTCTTTCTTTCCCTACCTTGCCTTTCATTCATTGCCTCTTCCTTTCCCTTTCTTGCCTTTTTCTTTCATTGTCTCTTCCCTTTCTCTTCTTTGCCTTTCTTTCACTGTCTCTTCTTTTCCCTTCCTTTGCCTTTCTTTCACTGCTTTTTCATTTTCCCTACCTTGCCTTTCTTTCACTGTCTCTTTCTTTCCCTACCTTGCCTTTTCTTTAACTGCCTCTTCCTTTCCCTTCCTTGCCTTTCCTTCATTGCCTCTTCCTTTCTCTTCTTTGCCTTTCTTTCACTGTCTCTTCCTTTTCCCTACCTTGCCTTTCTTCTTTCACTGTCTCTCTTTCTTTCCCTTCCTTGACTTTCTTTCACTGTCTCTTCCCTTTTTCTACCTTGCCTTTCTTTCACTACTTTTTCATTTTCCCTTCCTTTTCTTTCTTTCTCTGCTTTTTTCATTTTCCCTACCTTGCCTTTCTTCCTCTGCTTTTTTCATTTTCCCTACCTTGCTTTTCTTTCTCTGCTTTTTCATTTTACCTACCTTGCCTTTCTTTCCTCCTCTGCTTTTTCATTTTCCCTACCTTGCCTTTCTTTCTCTGCTTTTTCATTTTCCCTACCTTGCCTTTCTTTCTTTGCTTTGCTTTTTCATTTTCATTTCCCTACCTTGTCTTTCTTTCACTGTCTCTTCCTTTTCCCTACCTTGCCTTTCTTTCATTGCCTCTTCTTTTCCCTTCCCTTGCCTTTCTTTCTTTCTTTGCTTTTTTTTCATTTTCCCCCCTTCCTTGCCTTGCTTTCTTTGCTTTTTTGCTTTTTTTCATTTTCCCTACCTTGTCTTTCTTTCTTTGCTTTTTTCATTTTCCCCTATCTTGCCTTTCTTCACTGTCTCTTCCTTTTCTTACCTTGCCTTTCTTCCACTGTTCTTCCATGTCTCTTCCTTCTTCCTTGCCTTTCTTTCACTGTCTCTTCCTTTCTCTTCCTTGCCTTTCTTTCACTGTCTCTTCCTTTCTCTTCCTTGCCTTTTCTTTCACTGTCTCTTCCTCTTCCTTCCTCTTCCTTGCCTTTCTTTTCACAGTCTCTTCGTTTTCCCTTCCTTGCCTTTCTTTCACGGTCTCTTCCCTTTTTCTTCCTTGCCTTTCTTTTCACTGTCTCTTCTTTTCCTTCCTTTGCCTTTCTTTCACTGCTTTTTTTTCATTTCCCTTCCTTGCCTTTATTTCACTGTCTCTTTCTTTCCCTACCTTGCCTTTCATTCATTGCCTCTTCCTTTCCCTTTCTTGCCTTTCTTTCATTGTCTCTTTCCCTTTCTCTTCTTTGCCTTTCTTTCACTGTCTCTTCCTTTCCCTACCTTGCCTTTCTTTCACTGTCTCTTCCTTTTTCTCCTTCCTTGCCTTTATTTCATTGCCTCTTCTCTTCCCTTTCTCTTCCTTGCCTTTCTTTCATTGCTCTTCTTCCTTTCTCTTCCTTGCCCTTATTTCACTTCTTCATTTCCTTTTCCCCTACCTTGCCTCATTTTCACTGTCTCTTTCCCTTTCTCTTCTTTGCCTTCTTCCACTGCTTTTTCATTTCTCCTACCTTGTCTTTCTTTCTCTGCTTTTTTCATTTTTCCCTACCTTGCCATTCTTTCACTGCTGCTTTTTCATTTTCCCTACCTTGTCTTTTTCTGCTTTCTCTGCTTTTTCATTTTCCCTACCTTGTCTTTCTTTCTCTGCTTTTTCATTTTCCCTACCTTGCCATTTCTTTCACTACTTTTTCATTTTCCCCCCCTTGTCTTTCTTTCTCTGCTTTTTCATTTTCCCTACCTTGTCTTTCTTTCTCTGCTTTTTTCATTTTCCCTACCTTGTCTTTCTTTCTCTGCTTTTTCATTTTCCCTACCTTGCCATTCTTTCACTGTCTCTCTTCCCTTTCCCTACCTTGCCATTCTTTCACTGCTTTTTCATTTTCCCTACCTTGCCTTTCTTTCACTGTGTTTTCATTTTCCCTACCTTGCCTTTCTTTCACTGTGTTTTCATTTTCCCTACCTTGCCTTTCTTCCACTACTTTTTCATTTTCCCTACCTTGCCTTTCTTTCACTGTGTTTTCATTTCCCCAGCCTTTCCAGCTTTTTTTGCTGTCTTACCCAACCTTTTTCTATGACTGTTTCCTACAATGTCTTGCCTTTTCCTGCGCTTCCATATTTTTTTTTTACATTTATTTGTGTATCTTTTATAAATGTCGTCCAACTTTCCTATTCTTTTCTCTTAACTCTCTTTACCACAACTTTTCCAAATTTCTAACTTGTTTTTCCTCATTTGCCTTGATTTTTGTTGTCTACCCGTTTCCACATGTCCTACTGTTTCCTACCCTTCCCTCATGTTTTATCATTTCTGCTTCTTTTTTTTAACTCTCTCCTGCTCTCTACAGCTTTTTTAAATCTACCCATTTCACCTATCTTTTCCTACCGTATCCATATTCTTTTCTACAGTCTTTATCCTATTTAATACATTTTCTGCCTTAACCTTTTTGCAATCTTATATACATTTCCTGATTTGGGCTGTCTCTTTCTTTACTTTTGTCAGTTTGTTCTTAATTTTCTGTACCTTTGACTTCACCTGCCTTTTCCTCTTTTCATTGCTGTCTTCTTCCTCTTCTTTTTTTATTTTATTACATGTTCATGTTTTGCGTTTACCATTTTCGCCCTGTCCTTTTTTTCCGTTCTTTCTTTTTTCCAACAATTGTCCAGCCCTTTTCAACTCTTTCCAGCATATTACTTTTTTTTCCCTTTTCCCTTTCCTTTCCTTTGTCTTTTTTTTTTTTTTTTTTTTTTTTTTGTAAACTGTATCTTACCTGTTTCTTACTTTCATACCTGTCATACCTTTCGCGTCCTTTCTCTTTCATGTT
>JADBJO010007570.1:0-7500 GCA_016801955.1 Conus betulinus | reverse complement strand
GGGGGTAGAAAGAAAGTGCTGTGGCTTCAACAATTTCTTTACTTTTACATCCTTTGCAGTCTATTGTCTGACCAGTCATTGTTATGATAAGACGATATAGTGATTTTGCATTGCAGCGCCCTTAGTGATTTCTTGCTTCAAGACTCTGATGCCTCTCAGCCTTCCACACCCCCTCAAAACCCCTCCCTAACCAACCCAGCCTTCCCTTTTCCCCACCTCTCTTATTGCCTCTGTTTCTCTCTCATGTACTTAGGGGGGGGGGGGGGGGGGGGGGGGGGGGGGGAGGGAGGGGGAGGAGGGAGAGAGAAAAACACGTATATTCTTTATTGATGTAGACTATTTTAAGTTGTCATTTCCTAATCAGTATCTTGAGAAGTAGCATTTAATGATCCTTGTACATGCTTTGTGAATAAACAAAACTATCTAATTCCATACCTTTCCGTTCTGTAATTCAAAAACAAACAAACAAACTAAGCAAGCAAGCAAGCAAGCAAGCAAGCAACCAACACACACACACACACACACACACACACACACACACACACACACACACGCACACACACACACACACACACACACACACACACACACACCATTGTGGCAGTACCTGTAAAAGAAAGTGTTGAGTGTGCAACCTGTACTTTTACTGTACATCAGGTACCAGCACTCTCCTTTCACACTTGCATATTAGCTTACTGGCCCGAAACGTTTGCAGATGGATAAGACGAAAACACTCCGTTTAAAAATGCACATGTTCTCAAAAATAAGCAAATTAGAAGCGTGCTGGTGTTTGTTATCCTGAGTTTTTAGTATACCAGCTGCTTGTAGCAGTGGGCCATGCAATTAGCAGAGCATGTGTGGTTGGGAAGCAGGCCTGGTTGTATTGAAGCAGACAGGTCGAAGGAAACCAGATGCATGTTAACCAGTCTGCCTGTACAGGCGACGACCCTATGTTCAGCGTCGGAAGGAGAATACTTTCGTCTGAAAAGCCCAAACAATTCTCTGAGCCTTTGGGGTTCCACTCTCTACATGGCGGTGTCCTTCCGCCTTTGTACTAGACCTGCAGTGGTGGTCTGTGAGCTAGTCTTTCGGAGAAGACATCTAGCTGAGGTCCCGTGAAAAAAAAAAAACAAACAAAAAAAACTAGCGCACGGTCAGGTATCCACGGCAACAAGCAAAATGACTGTGTAGAAGGAAAAAAAAAATTTCGGGAGAGGGAGTAAACATATCCACAATAAGCAAAAGCATTGGGGTCATTTGAAATTGTACGCGGCACTGTCATACACAGGGTCTCTTCACTGAGAGGTCGGGCACGAACTGTGCACAGGGGGTAATTAGCTGTAATCGTGAACTTAAACTAGCCAGCACAGTGCGAGAGAGAGAGAGAGATAGAAGAGAGAGAGAGAGGAGGGGGGGGGGACAGACAGAGAGACAGGCAGAAAGCCATACAGGAAGGCAGAGACACAGAGCGGAAGAGACAGAGAGACAATGACCACAGAGAGAGAAAGAGGGCGGAGGGAAGGAGTGAGAGAGAGAAGAGCGAGAGAGAGAGAGAGAGAGAGAGAGAGACAGACAGACAGAGCCAGACAGGACAGACAGACAGACAGACAGTCAGATACACAGACAGACAGATACACAGACGACAGACAGACAGAGCTCATGGATGGATAACATGAAGACTGGCTGGTCATAATCATCCTCTACCAAGTTGCGCTGATTAGAGAAAACAGAGCGGTGGAGATCAGTTCAAGGCTGGGCCAACATGATTGTATTCCGACAGCACTCCTACAGCCTACAGTATCAAGTGGGAAAGAGAACATGTTTGTTGTTGTTTGTTCTTGATGATGTTGACGACGGACGACGACGACGACGAGATGATGATGAGATGATGATTATTGATGATGATATCGGAATGGTATAGATGATGTGATCGGCCATGTTATATGCAGTGGATGTTGATGATGATATGATAATTGGGTGTCCATGAATATGAAGTGATAGTGGGCTGGGTGTGGGTTGTGCGATATGTGGATGAAGGAGTGTGATGGATGTCGTCTTTTGAGCATGGCTATTGGTGCTAGGCGTCAGATGGTCGCGGTGACCGGAGAAGTGGGGGAGCTGGTGTGTGGTGACATAATGACGTTGGGAATAATTTAGTTCTTGCACAACTGTCGTTAAAAATGCAGCCTGGTTCTGTTTTGCGTAGTGAGCCCATTAATGGAACGCTCGCGTCGGCGCTCCTCGGCACCACACGCAAAGAGAACACAGCACCACTAGCGGACTCCACACACACACACACACCCGCACCGGCGGGGCATCAAGCTGACGCGCAGGTCTGCTTGCCAGAAGACCTTTAACGGGTCGACTGATGGATGAATTTTCACGCAACCGGGCCTGGCCAGAGAGCAAGCTTGGGTGACGGCCAGTAGAGATGAACGTCCGTAGTGCGGCTTTATCCGTTCACCAAGTTCGCCAAGACTTACAAAGCCGTATCCCACGAAAACACTGCAGACCAGTCAATTTGACTACACAAAAAGGAAGGGAGGAAAGGGCCAAATTCCGAGGTCCGGAGGAATCAACAGGTACTACCATCCTGGCTTTGGACCGGCTGGCCAAGATATCCGAATGAACGAAGATAAACAACAAAAATGGGGACTCTCGACGCTGAACTGAGAACATTTAAAAGAGTGGGGGCTTACTAGTGCCAAGGGGCTGCAAGGGAAGAGAACAGGGGCTGTTCCCCGGCAGTCGGCCCACTTTCCGAACAGCTTGGTTGGTGTTGGCTTGGGGTTTGCCGTGGGTTGTGTTTGGTGGCAGCGCTAGTGCGCATAAAACAATACCAGCACATGCACGGAATCAAGTAAGTGACCTGTTGTTGCGGGGGACAATATATCATTCATAGAGAGAGTGTTAAAAGCGGGAAACCACTGAGAGAGTCAGCCGTGAGGAAGTAAAGGGGTGCGGGGGGCGGACATGGTCGAACCTGGGTGTGACACCGCGAGAAGCGGGGAAACCACGAATTGTGAAGTAACAACATGGGTCAATTCGTGAAAAGCATATGACGAGATTCTTGTAGTAGGAACAGACGCAGCGAACTTTGGCCTCCAGCGACAAAGAAAACCACATATAGGTTGCCATCAAAACCGATAACCCAAAATACATCGAGAGCCTTTCGGCCGGGTGAACGGACAAAAACAGCCAACAGAGGAACGTCCCCCGTCTAACACAGGTTCTACCGCCCGGGGGGCGCCGCCGAAATGCCTTCCGCCCCAGGGGCACCGGGGGGGACCACGTCCCTCCTCTTCCATCCTATCTGCGCCAAAAACCACCCTCCGTACTAAAGTTTACTGCTGTGGCCCCCAAACCCGCGGTGCCCGCGCTACAACGAAGAAGTAACGGGTAGCCCCGTTCCCAAACATCACGGCGGCGTCCCCCGCCCGAACGCAGCACCTGCTGTATGTGCTTTGGCCGGGGCGGCGGGCGGCCTTCCCACTCCCTCCAGCTGGGGTCTTTTAAGAGCGGTTGAAGGAGGGAGAAGGGGTGAGGACACTGACAAAAATATCACTGCCCGCGAGCCGCGCGCACAAAAATAAACAGCCGCTCGGCGGCCAGGGAAAGAACGAGAATGACATCTCCTGAATTGTGGTCCGAGGCGGGATTCTCGCCGTGGTAGTGTGTGGGGGTGGGTTGGGGGGGGTGGGGTGTGGAAGAAAAAAAAAAAAAGAATGAAACCTGGGAGCGAGTGGAAAAACCCTCGCATAAAAGTAAGATATATAAAGGGGGGGCGACGGCGGTAGGCACTTCGGTATACACGGTCGCAGAAAGTGATAACAAAACAAAGTAGAGTGGGGTGGGGGAGAACACACAGAGGAAGAAGAAGAGAGGGGTGGGGGGGGGGAGGGAAAAGAGGGGGGGGGGGGGAGGGGGTGGGGATACAAAAGCTCCGGATATATGAGGCAAACACAGCGGCGGGGTGAATGTGAGGAAGGGGGGGCGGGGGGGGGCCCAGGCGGTAGGGGGGGGTAGCATAGAGTGTAAACGGCCGGTGAGGGGGGGGGGAACCTCGAGAGGGAGGTAAACAAAGCGGGGGTGGCAGGCTTGGCTAGGCGGGCGGTGGAAGAGGGAAGGTGCGTGGCGGAGGGGTGGGTGGGGGGTGGGGGGGTTGGGGGGTGTGGTTGGGGGTGGGGGGGGGTGGGATGGCCGCCAGCTCGCGCGCACTGGCGTGGAGGGGGCAGGGGAGGCGCATGTAAGCTTTGTGGTACGACTGGTAGGCCAGGGGAGTGCGAAACGGGGGTGTGGGTCGGCCGGGCGGGCCGGCGGCGTGCGGGGGGGGGGTGCGGGGCGGGGGGGGGGGGGTGTGAGTGAGGTTATGGACTACCGGTCGTGAACGCACTCGGGGGGCGGCCGCGTGGGTGGTGTGTCGGTGTACGTCAAGCGATGCAAGTACTTAGTCCAACAGGAGCAATTACAGACGAGTTTCGCGTTATGTTTCCACGACCAGCACACTGAAGAGGCAGCCACCAAGAAAAACGAGCATTGCATCAAGTCAACAAAGGTGTACCTAGCTGCGAAGATGGTAGTGGAGATTGTTGGTGAACGAGAATAGCAAGGGGGTGAGGTGCCTCAGTGTGGATCCACTCTCCTCCAGCTGCTGTCCAGATCACATCTCTCTGTAGGTTTCTCATCTGGTGCCCGGCTTGATGAAGGGAGATACACCAGCCGGTTATTGGGTGCAGGCAGATTTGTTCATGAAATCCATCTAAATGGCAATCACCAATGTCACGAAAGAAGAACACAGCATCTCGGATAAATGAGCACACTAATCTCGTGCTGCAAACCCTCGCAGTCACAACTAACAAAGGCTACCCTTACGGGGGGAGCTACACAGAGAGGAGAGAGAGAGAGAGCGAGCGAGACAGAGAGCGAGAGAGAGAGTCTATATTGGTCCTAAAGGGTCCCGCTCTAACTTGGTCCTGGTCACTGCCCAGCATTCTTGAATCTTCATGCGAGGAACCAGCCCGAGAGAGTCGCTACCAACACTAGCCCTATTGCCACATCACATAGTCTCAATAGAATCTCATCATAACTGTCAATCAAATGTAATAGAGCGGTCAGCTATGGCTACCCAGTCATGCTTTCTTCCTTTCTTCCCACTAACAGGAAGTCCACAGGTCTCAGTTGAGTGCTGCGCCGGGGCAGGACGGGAAACAAACAACGCTAGGTAAAAGGGTCATTGCCAAACTGTATGCAAAATGGGGTCGAGGCTCTGCACACTGACTGTAAGTGAAGCCGGATCTGAAAGAATAACGAGGGAATGTAGCCGACATGACCTGGCACCACAGTTGGCGTATAGCAGAAAGAGAGATGGGCGGGGTGAGAGCGGCCCAAGCCTATCTGCGGAATACTAAGAATTTAGGCACCCTAAGCGAAGGGTCCCCAGCAAACTGCCGTATCCACGATGCCACGGCAAGTTCACCCACAAAGAATATGCCAAAGAGTAAAGGACCGTGCCTACCGTAGGAAATATCAGGCAAAAGGTGACACCCATAAACCTGGCATTAGACCATGCAAACATAAACTAAGCAAAAAAACCAACGTCTAAACAACAAACATAGCGCAGAGAACTTGACTAAACCAGAAGATAGAAAGGAGGCTGACTAACAACGAAGAAGAAGGGGAGAGAGAGCGAACGGCACCGGATGGGTCATGCCAAACTCACTGGACGCGTACGTACGCACTCCTGGTCTAGAACGACGAAACACGAATCTTGTGCCGAAAACCAAAGGGGGGTGGGGAACAACGCATTCATCTACTCAGTTGAGGACCTTGAATCAATTGCGCGTCTGTGGTGCCTAAAAAAAACCTTTCATTTAAAATATTTGAATTACCTTGTGGCTGGACACACACACAGGAGTCTTCTAAATTGTACAAGTACGAAGCGGGAGGTCTTTTTTTCTTTCCTGTTAGCACACACACACCCAAAACCTCCACGAGGGCTAATGCCATGACTATACTACCTTACTGGTCTTGTTTCTGTACAAAAATTATTAGATTAGAAAGTAGGGAACGGTCTGGGACACCGTGTTTTTATTGCTGCCGACAGGGCCCCAATCTACTGTCAGCATTTTTTTTACAACAAACAACAAAACAACAACCACCAGAGAAATCAAACTACTCTAATACTCACGACCAGCAACTCACGGAGCATAACTGACAACAGCTATGGCCCTGCGCCTTCGGTTTCTTCAAATCCGGCGTTCTCTGTACGCCTAAAAATTTACGGGCAAAAGGCGGGGCGGCGGGCGCGCGGAGAAATAAGAGAAAGGTGAATCTGTACTCTATAACAAGCCCCCACACCCCATAACCCCTAATCAATCCCCTCAAAATTACCCGGGAACACGACCGTTGATTGTCCAATTAATACTGGGGAACATTTGTGTCGCTTTATTGGCCATTCTTGCCCATGACGACGGAGTGGTGGAAAAGGAAAGGGGGCATAACGCGCGAGCACGAGGGGGGGGGAGTAAATATAACAGCATCACGAGGAAGGCACTGCGCGTCTGCAAAGAAACCAATGCCGCAGGGACACACGCGGCGATCGGTTGAGGGAATGTCATTCTTACTGGTGCATAGAACATGGGCAGTTGGAACAGTATTATAAGGCAAAGTGATATTATAATTAGAATACATAGAGGATATAGTTAAGATATATAATAATATCTAGATAGTATATCGTGTCCAACGGTCTACCATAGAGTTGTCAATCCAACCGTGACACACCAACAAACAGCACGACGGAACCTAGCAGTCCTTAGGCCCAAGCCTTCCAACAAACCGCTCGAATCAGGGCCCTGCTGGAACCACAACCAACTTAAAAAAGAGCCGCCGGCAAGTGTGCCGGAAGCAGTACCTCAAGAGCTATGTGGACAGATGACAGAAACGGTCCTGAATACCAAATCCACAGTCGAAGGTTGCATATCACGGAGAACAAGGGGGGACAAGTTCCAACACCACTCTGACTTGGAATAATCACTTAAAACAAAGAATCGGTAACCCATCCCATCGTGTACGTTCCAAACTCAAACGGGATTTCCACAACTTTTGCTATAACTCTGTGAAATATTGTCCGTAGTTACACCGTAGGGGCAAACTGCGGGAGGATCAATGTCTACCGGACACGTTTCACGTGGGAAATGTCTTGGAAAGCGGGTGTGACAAATGTCGCTGAATTTGGCTTGTTTCTTTCCATGCACAATGGGCTTTCAACATTTTGTATGGAAGAGGAGGGAACCATACCCCGCTCTAAGTGAAGGATGGGGCGAGCCGAAAAGACCCATAGGTGGTATTGTTCTCTGGGTTGTACATTTATGGACCATAAAGGTTCCTCTTCAAAGGTAGTGCAGCTATATCCCCTAGTCTTGCTAATGTTGCGTGGGTTCGGGAAATGCCTATCTTTATGGAAATAATCGGCATGTATTTAAATGTTTTCGAGCGGTTGTC
>JADBJO010007569.1:100000-102500 GCA_016801955.1 Conus betulinus | reverse complement strand
TCTCTCTCTCTCTCTCTCCGCCTAATTTCTCTTCATTTTTCATTTTTGTTATAGTTCCACGTACTGTAGCAATATATTCCAATATGTATTTTCTTCCCAAATCAGATAACATTTATTCTGCTAGCTCTACAATTCGAATTTACGATCGTTTTTTTATACAAAAAACCGTGACAGCTGACTCTCGGACACTTCATCGTCACACGACATGACAAAGCCAATGTCTTGATTGTCTAAAGAGAGAGAGAGAGAGAGAGAGAGAGAGAGAGAGAGAGAGAGAGCGGGGGGGGGGGGGGGGGGGGGGGGGGGCGGGGACTCGCGCGCTGTCAATCAGTGATGCTTCTCCTTTTTGAGAAACAGAAGACGATAAGAGGATGAAAATGGATCTTCAAGTATTTGTTGCATTCGTTCATTTCTCGAGCTGTTGTTGCTGTGTTGATATGTTTTGTCATAGGATACATGAGCAAGCTTGAAACATGCCTTTTTGGGGCGATGTCTCCTTGTTTGTTCTCTGTGCTCTGTGTTGTCGTTTCAGCTAGACGAGTTGGTGCAGTAAACAGCATTCGTTTGGAGTTATGGGCCTTTAATTTTTTTCATTACGTGGGCAAGAATGACCCTACGTGTCTGTTATGTACTGTTGAATATTCTCTATCTCATTTAAGATTTCCCTTCATACTAATCAAACTGGGGCAGGCCTGTACTTAATTAATGTTTGTCAGTGTGTTTGTTAGACTCTACTCAATATCGAAAAAGGCTGTGCAGCAATCGGTGTGCTCTGTGCTGTCATGTCTGCTAGGTGATTCGGTGTCGTGGGCAGCATTCCTTTGGAGTTATGTTTTCTTGTGGGAGCAAGAGTTACCCTTCTTGTTTGTTCTTTAACAAATGTTTGGTTTTTTTTTTATTTGTTCACTTCTCCAGTTGTTGTTACTGTATAGATGTGTCTGCTACACAGGCATATGGGTAAGCTTGGAACATCCTCTATGTGGGATGTCTCATAGTTTGTTCTGTGTGACATGTGTCGGCATTTCTGCTGGGCGATAGAGTGTTGAAAGCGGCTGTCGTTTGGAGTTATGGGCCTGTAATTATTCCCTGATTTCATCATGGGAGCAACAGTTATCTACTTGTTTGCTGTTTGCTGTTGACTGTTCTCTGCCTCACCTGAGATTTCCTTTCATACCTGTCAAACTGAGAGAGAGAGAGAGAGAGAGAGAGAGAGAGAGAGAGAGAGAGAGAAGAGAGAGAGAGAGAGACAGACAGACAGACAGACAGACGAGAGAGAGAGAGAGAGAGAGAGAGAGAGAGAGAGAGAGAGAGAGAGCATCGCACAGAGACAGAGACACGGACAGATAGAGAGAGAAGAGAGGAGAGGAGGTGTGTGTGTGTGTGTGTGTGTGTGTGTGTGTGTGTGTGTGTGTGTGTGTGGTTCACGTGCTCGTGCACGCACACGTGCACCATGTTGTCTCTTGCTAATATCTCTAATAAAAGACACACCTCAATTATTACAAATATTGGCAAAAAAATAAGGATGATAAAGAAACGGACATACAGACAGACTTACAGACAGATAGGAGAAGAAAACCAGACACGTTCTACCCCACACACTGACTATCACAACCCTAGCTCCTAACCTCTACCTGTCTTTCAATGGGTAAGACAGTCGATGGGTAGTTGACGCGTGGAGGTATCTTGGACATATCTTTGAGCAGTTAAAGAAGAAAGGTTTGCTTGCGTGACAGCTGTGGAAACTGATCAAGAGAAATCGCCTTAAGTTACGCTTCGGAAATTTTCCCGCCGTTTGATTTTTCTCTGAATAAATGTTGATTTCTCTCGTGTCTCCTATATTTTTGTGACAAAAATAAACAAACGAACGATTTTTTAAAAAAAATAATTCCATATCTTTGTTGTTAGTAATTCATTTATTTCTGTTAACATAAATTACACTGATAACTCTTCAAATTCAAACTCTAAGAAGTAGAAAGAAACTCGTGGAGAGCGTGACAGCAGAGAGTCCTCAGAAGAGAAGCCCCCTTCAAGCAAGTGTTTCGGCCCTTATCTCCTGACACTCTAGGGGGGTGGGCCACACCCGGTTCATGACTCCGGATGTCCCTCTGCTGCAGACGGCTGACAAAAGATCCATCCTCCTGTCTGATTATGTATGGGAATATTGCTTGTTATGCTGGTCTGCAACAGTCCTCCTGACCTTTTCTGCATCTTCTCTATTACGAGAGAGAGAGAGAGAGAGAGAGAGAGAGAGAGAGGAGGAGAGAGAGAGCGAGGTTTGAGAGCGAGAGAGAGAGAGAGAGAGAGAGAGAGAGATGCACCCACCCCCTCTATGACTCATAGCCGTACTAACACAACAGAGAGAAGTACGGTGGTAAAAAAGAGAGAGAGAGAAAAAAAAAAAAAAAAAAAAAAAAGAAAAAAAAAAAAAAAAAGAGAGAGAGAGAGAGAGAGAGAGAGAGAGAGAGAGAGAGAGAGAGATAAAAACACGCACACAAAACAC
>JADBJO010007569.1:90000-95000 GCA_016801955.1 Conus betulinus | reverse complement strand
GAGACAGACAGAGAGACAGACGGAGAGACAGAGACACAGCGACTGAGAGACCGAAACAGAGACAGAGACAGCGCGTCCTGCTCATAACCAAATGTTTGGAATTGCCGTTGCCATAACTTGTCATGATATCATTCGAAACGTTGATACTCGAGTCTGGCGTTCATAAGAAAAGAAAAAGATTTCATGACAGCCCCTGGCCATCGTAAAACACGCATGCTCTCTCTCTCTCTCTCTCTCTCTCTCTCTCTCTCTCTCTCTCAGACAAGGACATGAACACCATTAACGTATGTTAGATAAACATCGACAGACTCAGCAAAACATAGGGAGTGTGTGTAAATAAAGTAAATTAATGCTACAGATAACAACAACGATGCAGAAGTAGGATGTTATATTATTCCCCCATACATTGCCTACACATTTTTGCTATGTTTTCCTTTCTTTTCTTTTTTTTCTTTTTTGGGAAGTGGGGGATGAAGAGGGGGGGGGGGGGTGTCTCTCTTTTCGGTTCCTCCTTTTTTAAGGTTTTTTGCTGCTTCGTACGTCCACCCTCTTTCCGTCATCTGAATAAGCCAGGGAGGCAATACAACACGTTCATGGACACGCTGATCATTGCTTTCGTCTTGTCTCCTTCAGGGGGAATGAGTGTCATGAATCTTCTATATTCTCAGTATGTTACGTTACAGGTGGTAATTTGATGATGTCCCAGTTCTCATCCACAGTGTACCCTCCTTTTCCTCTTCGATCACCCCCTCCCCCCCCCCCTCCCTCCCCCCCCCCCCTCGCCCGTCGTCCAGCACAGGGTACCCTCCCGCTCAAACCTCACCCCCCCCCCCTCCGCCCCCTTCCCCGCCCTGCTGTCACTCTGTCTCTGAATTTCTGCGTCCTCCATCTCCTACTGTTCGTGCGTGTACATCTCTCTCTCTCTCTCTCTCTCTCTCTCTCTCTCTCTCTCTCTCTTCATATTTGCTTCTTCTATTGACTGTGCGTACTTTGCTTCCTTCATTATCGCATGGCATTTGTGAAATTTATCCTCCTTCAAATGGGGATATGGCCTTTATTGAAAAATAAACAAAAAACGTTTCCGTTTCTCTCACTTATTATCAAACGTTGATCGTGGATTTGAAGAATAAGCATAAGAAATTTTCAGCTAGGATCGGTTTGACGAGCTGCAAAGAAAGATGAATCAGATTGGAAAGATGAGGTTGTCTCCCTTCTGCACACACTGACTGACTGAAAGCGGTTCAACGTCATATACATTTTAAGTTGTACACACACACACACACACACACGGACGCACGCACTGACGCACGCACTCACGCACGCAGAGAGAGAGAGAGAGAGAGAGAGAGAGAGAGAGAGAGAGAGAGAGAGAGAGAGAGATGAGCTGACTGTTCCTAGACCAAAGTTTCGAAAACTGGAAAAAAGGAAGAAAACAAATTAAGAACGATTGTGTTTCTCTTAATTTGTTGTTTTCTTCTTCTTTCTTCTCTTATTGAGAGAGAGAGAGAGAGAGAGAGAGAGAGAGAGAGAGAGAGAGAGAGAGAGAATTTGCACGAGCTTGAATCAAGGAAAAGTGTATTTCATCGAGTTTTTGCATCCTCTGTTTAGCTTCTGGATATGGTCTATGATTATTGATACAGCTGAGAGAGAGAGAGAGAGAGAGAGAGAGAGAGAGAGAGAGAGAGAGAGAGAGAAGAGTTATTCAATCGGCCACTTAACCTCGGAGTGCGTCAAGACACAAAAATTAAAGACAGAGACCGAACAAAAACTTTATCTTGTTTGAAGAGAAAGCTGCCATAATAAACAAAGTTTTCATGTGTGTAAACATAAGAAGTAACATGTTTATAGTCGTCGATAAGATGAAGGCTTAGGTACAACGTTTTAAAACTAAAAATGTACAGAATTATAGAAAGGTGATTTTGTAAGTTTCCAAACATTTCACATCGATTTATAGTGCGGCTATTGACCATATTCCTGCAACATTTCCTTCTTTTAAACGTATTCCGGTTTCGTTTTTTGAATTTGTCGTTTTGCTGCTTAAATAATAAAAAAAAAAATTCTAGCCTTTCTCCTATGGCTTTGAAATAGACCAGCAAATTTATCTGAAAACTATTCTCTCTCTCTCTCTCTCTCTCTCTCTCTCTCTCTCTCTATATATATATATATATATATATATATATATATATATATATATATATATATATATATCAAAAAGAACAAAACAACAAGAACAAGCTGTTGTGGTTATAGTTGAAATTTTCGGCTTTATTTGCCTTCATCAACAAATGACCTCCTCCCTGATTGCCAGCAGGTAAGGTAGTCAAGGTGTGGGTGGGTGGGTGGGGGACCGTCACTCCAGGTAGAACTGGATCAATCCGTGGAGAGCGTGCAGCCCCCGTGGAGCACGTGCTTGGGTCTCTGCATGCTTCGTGTGGCCGATGCGTCTTCCTTTCCGTAGGGAGGCCACTTTAACACATTCTTCTGTTGACATGTCAACAGAGGGACAGAACAGGTGCAGGGAGAGAGAGAGAGAGAGAGAGAGAGAGAGTTCTCTTCCTTAACACACGCAGATATAAACAGAGAGAGTTCTTCTCTTTAACACACGCATATAAACAGAGAGAGAGCGAGAGAGAGAGAAGAGACAGAGAGAGAGAGTGTGTGTCTTCTCTTTAACACACGCATATAAACAGAAAGAGAGAGAGAGAGAGAGAGAGAGAGAGAGAGAGAGAGAGAGAGAGACTGCGTTTGGCAGATTCCATCAGTTACAGTGTTACCATATAAATGCGATTTACACACACACACACACACACACACACATACACACACACACACACACATTTCAAAGAGCCTAATGTCACACACACACACACACACACACACACACACACACACACACACACCACGCACACATTTTTCAAAGAGCCTAATGTCCAGTGTAGGTGGCAAAGGGTGTACAGGACATAAACAAGTCTGTGCACCTTCGGAGAAAGAAAAGACCGAAATCAGAAATGCATCCTTTTACAACCCAATGTTAGCACTGTCACTGAGTGTACAGGATCGATTGATGTCTGCAGAGGAGTTGATAATACTCCTGAAAATAGCCAGATTTCCACTTTATTGTTTGTCTGGAGGGACAATTTAGATTTTGGGGGGGTGAATTTCGCACTGAAAGTGGGATATATGCCACGCATACTAGCATTCAGCAAGTGCACAGATACATTACAGTGTCTTTACAATCTGGCATTTCATTTCTTTTATTTCATCTGGACTTTGTGACTGTTGTAACTGGATCAATACATTTAGTAATAAAATTGTATATAGAAAGTTTTTGTTTTCTGTTGGGGGGAAAAAGAAAAAAGAAACAAAACTGAATATTGCCCCTTATGATGCCAGACATAGCATGTTATTACCTATCGTTGATGACCGTAAAGTGCTGAGTCTAGAGGAGAATTTACTGGCCAGAAACAATGCCTCCTATCATTTTCCCAGTCTGTATTAATCTGTCACTGTTTGAAAAAAAAAAATCTTGGACCACTGAAATGGTATTCTAGTGTGTTTTTTTTTTCTTTTAGGCATGCTAGTTTTAACCCTAAATACTGACTTTTTTTGCAGCAATATGTTGAATAAATGGTGGACACTGTTAACACTAGACACCTTTTGTACGTGCATCACGTATCTTTACTACAGTTATTATGACTTGATCGTTAACCCGATTTGGAAAAAAAAAAAAAAAAAAAAAGATTTCGTGATTGTCCTAGATTTTGTGTCCTCAGGTCTGAAAAAACGATCGGATAAGCAGACAGGAAGATGGGTGATTTCAATGTACAGTGGAAGGTTTCAAGTGTCATTGTAATCATTTTGTTTCACCTGTGGAAGATTTTCTTTTTTCTGCCAAAAAGTTCAGTTGGAATTGCTGAAAGAGAAGCTGCTCCTTGACTGTAGGCTATACTGGCATCAAAGATCAGTCTACACGTGCCATGAAACTGACGCATTCTTGTCATCATCATTTACTGTCCAAGGTACTCCTTAGCCATGGAAGAACCTAAAGACATTCTGCTTGATCACATCCATTAGATTACTGTCAAGCTTCTTAAAATGAGTCCCATGGAACTGACATAGTCATGGGGTCGGGGGGGGGGGGGGGGTCACATGACACAACGCGCTCTTCTTCCGCCCGTTGTGTCTCTCAGGCTCTTTACAATGAGGAATTTCCTTTTTCTTTCCTTTCTTTTATATTTTTCCTTCTTTAAAACAAGATGTGGATAGGTCAGAAGTCACCAACTCAGATTGACTCACAGGCGTTACATAAAAAAAAATAAGGAATTGAAGCCCAGAATAATGAACCGAGTATTTATTAAAAAAAAAAAAAAAAAAGGCACAATAGGATTTCTCTCGAAACGTTTGCTTTTTGTTTGAAAAAAAAAATGATTTCCTTCTTGCCTTTCATGTACCCATCAAGATACATGCTAAGCGGCCATAAACAGGCAGGCAGGTGAAACTGAAGAGAACGGGACTAATTGGGATCATCCTGCAAAGATAGAGTCATGGCTGAGCTTTAACGTCTAAACCTGCCGTCAGTTGACGTGTCAATGGATGTATTCCTACGCTGTCAATGACGAGTGATGTAAGTGATGTAGGGATCTTGAAGAAGGTGGTGAAATGAAAGGTGGACGTTGTTAGTGAGAACTACATTCAAGTTATATATTCCAGTGTTTATGTCTCACCTCGAAACGCTCACCTAGGTTATGTAGCGTTTTGGATGATGTGTTCCCATTTGTTAGATGTGTCCACAAACTGCCGCTGAGTTATGGTTGGGGAGTTCAATGGCAAGATCAAACGTTGCTAAACTGTAGAACACAAAGGCAATGAGTATATTGAATTAATTATTCGTTTTTTCTTTGTATTCATACGTCTTTTTTTCAATGAGCCCCCATCTGCTGACAGATTTGGCAAGACTGCTGGAATGCAACTTTTTCTCATATCAATGAAAAGGTCAGGAA
>JADBJO010007569.1:65000-75000 GCA_016801955.1 Conus betulinus | reverse complement strand
TCTCTCTCTCTCTCGTCTCTCTCTCTCTCGCCTCTCTCTCTCCTCTCTCTCTCTCTCCTCTCTCTCTCTCTCTCTCTCTCTCTCCTCTCTCTGATGCATACGTTGTATTATTTAGTACTAGCTACGCTGAATAGTAATAGCAGGTATGAAAAATGGCTAACTAAACCAAATGTTTTTTACCGTTATTTAAACTACTCTCTCTCTCGTTATAAAATGTAGAATTATTGTCATAGTCTCTCTCTCTCTCTCTCTATCTCATCTCTCTCTCTCTCTCTCTCCTCTCTCTCTCTCTCTCTCTCTCTCTCTCTCTCTCCTCTCTCTCAGAAGTGCAAATAATGCAAATTAGCAGCAACAACAAAACCCAACAGACACATATCGTGAGACAGGCTGTTCCTAACAGCTTTAAACTTGTGGCAGGTTCGCTTGTTAGTTTGCAATTGCAAAGCAAGTCACTGAACCAGAAACAATAAACGACAGGGAGTTCAAAAATTATTTTCTGTCGTTTGTTTTACCTTGTCTTGTTCGATGACATTTTGCACAAGAACTACTGCTCACAAGTATCATTTTTTTTGTGTTGGATTCTCGCTTTCACTTGATGATTTAACGATTGACTGTGAAACTAAGCACAAATTCCAGAAAAGAGACAACACATAGAATTGTCGTCATCCCCCATGTCAAAAAGACCTTTCTGGTAATGACAATGACATCTCTCTCTCTCTCTCTCTCTCTCTCTCCTCTCTCTCTCTCTCTCTCTCTCTCCAATTCATTCGGCAAATGTATTTTAACTATCCTTGTCTGTTCAAGTTAACGTTGTTAATGGCATCACCAAATGAAAGCACCGTTAAAATGTTAGCTATTTATTCACGTAAGCATTTAAAAAAGGAGAAGTGTTTATACAACTTGAAAAGACCAATATTCATGTGCGTCTTAAAATGTATATCCCTTTCTAATGGCTATGGCCTTTTTATGAATAACATTTGACTGACTCTCTCTCTCTCTCTCTCTCTCTCTCTCTCTCTCTCTCTCTGGTGTGTGTGTGTGTGTTGTGTGTGTGTGTGTGTGTGTGTGTGTGGTGTGTGTTGTGTGTGTGCGCACATTTTTCTATCCAGTAAATCATATGGAGAACATTATAAGATTTAAGTTAACGTACATTATGGATTCCTACAAGAAGTGATGGCTCCAGCATCGTGTGCGGCAGAATGTCTGTGTCCATCACATGAGCCAATATCTAGGATAAACAACATTTTCCACTTCCACGTTACAGCATTTGTTGCACATACTCAGTAGCTAGAAGACATCATGTTTCTGTAACATCATTGACTAACAATGAAACTGCTATAAAATCAACCACAAGGTTTACTCCCAAAGCATAGATAATAAGACAAATAAGAAAATGCCAGTAGGCAAACAGTAGATGATGTGTGGGAATGCCTGTGATAGAGGACCAAAAAGAAACTGCTTTTAAGCAATGCACAAACTGCGTGAACCATAGACGTGTGCACACTGCTCCTACTGAATATTATAGGAGATCTGTCAAAGTCGGATTGGGAATGCCAAGCCTGAACAGGATTTTAGAGTGTCGTGAAGCTTAGACTATTGCGTTATTTTTGGTTCAGTGGCGTCATATTTCTCCTTCACTGGTGCAAAACAATCGAGTTCTCTCTGTTAGGACAGTGGACCTGGTGAAGACCACGCACACCCAGCCAATCACACAACAAAAGAAAGCCGTTCTACATGCGTTTGAGCAACGTCCTGTTACACTAGAAGTCGGACTCAGCAGTATGTCTCCCCCAAAAACCACCACCATCCCCATTTTCCTCTTTGCTGGGACAGATCTGTTAACAATAGCATGCCCTTTATCATGCTTTGAAATCGGTTAATATTTTGGTGTGAAATGGTTGGATGCTTACAACCCTCTGCATTACCCTACAAAATATGTATTTTCCTTTATTACTTTTTTATCTAAAAGTGTCGGTGACAAATGAGATAGAGAGATTTGCTGAGATTTTTCTTCCTGTTCTCATTTTTTTTTTCATTCTTTTTATCAATTTAATGAGCACGAACTGTGGTATATGCATCTTGTGATGCCCCAAATGTTAAATACGATTACTCCACACCAGCCCTTCCAGTCCGCCATTTCTTATCCAAAACCCTATCCAATTGATAATCACACATGTCTTAGTGTCTCTGTCTCTGTCAGTTTGTTTAGTGTGATCTATTTGAAATACAGTAGCCAGAAATCATCACATGCAACACTTTTCAGGAAGGAAACGAGCTACAGCTTACATGGTGAGGATGAGGATGAGGAGAAAAAGGAGAGAGAGAGAGAGAGAGAGAGAGAGAGAGAGAGAGAGAGAGAGAGAGACAGACACAGACAGACAGACAGACAGACAGACAGACAGACAGACAGACAGAGAGTCACTTGGATTGAGGTAAATCTGTTCGCAAGCACATTTTACAATTTATTCAGCTGATTAAGAAGCCTATACTAGCCTCAGATAAAACATGGGGGAAAAAAATATGCGAAGCATGTACGCACATTGGGGGCAAACACACACACACACACACACACACACACACACACACACACACACACAAAAACGCACGCACGTAGAGAAACACGCGTGCATGCGCACGCGCGCGCGGGCGCACACACACACACACACACACACACACACACACACACACACACACACACACACACACACACACACACACACATGTCACGTCTACAATTATGTGAAATCCTTTTTAAGTGGGAGACATATAATGACCAAAGTTGGTGTGACTTTATCATCCTCAAGATCTATAGATATGGGAATTCCACAAGGTTCTATTATCTCCCCTTTGTTATTCAACGTAATGCTATATGACTTATGTACATGTTTTTTTCATCATATACCAAGGTAGCTCAATATGCTGATGACATTGCAATATGGATTAATGTATCTTTAAAGAAAAGAACAAATTTACGTCACATAAATTATATTCAGAAGCTCTTTCAGAACGAGCTGGATAAATTAAATAGTTATATGCATTTGAACGGCTTTCAATTCTCTGTTGAAAAGACACATTTGGTTCTCTTTAACAATGGATATAACCCAAGTAACTTGCCTATATTCTTTCTGGGAGGGACGGGAAATTTTTTATAAACTTGAAGTAAAATTTTTAGGCGTCCTACTTACACCAAAACTAAACTGGAAAAAACATATAGACTCGATAGTTACCAAAGCGGTTAAAAGTTTGAATTTTCTAAAAATTGTCAGTCACTCTCCATGGGGACAGGATCCCAAGTTTTGTTGCATTTAGCAACCAGTCTTGTTCGATCAAGATTGACTTACGGACAGGAGGTATTCTTTTCAGCTCCGCGATCGCATTTAAAGAAACTTCAAAGAATTGACAGTAAAGCTGTAAAGTTGTCCCTGGGTGTACCTGTGCACACTAAGTCCTCTGAAGTTTATAAGATCGCAGGCAGGCTTTTTGCCACTTGATGAAGAAAGGAAAATAAGTTCTGTAAAATATGTAGTGAGACGGATTGCCGTGGACGACCTTGAAGAGTTAAATACACGATCCGACATTGATTTCTCGAAAAATGCACAGAAAAATTCAAATTTAGAGACGCTTCGTTCATATGTTTCGGACGTTTTTTTAATTCATCAAAGATTAACCCCACACGAGGGTAGCGCCTCGCGTACTGGTTCCGCCGGTACCCCCTTGGGAACTAACGGAAGTAAAAGTTAACATTTTTTTCTTCTGATCTAAATAAAGCGATGTCGCCGCATGTGTTAGCAGCATCTGTCAAAATTGACATGGAAGAAAAGTTTACTAACTATTTGAAAGTATACACTGACGGCTCAGTTCTTGATGATGGTAGTGCGGGATCTGGCTTTGTAATTCCAGATTACAAAGCTGAAAAATCATATTATTTAGGTAAGGGTCATTCCATATTTACAGCTGAACTTGTTGCTGTCCTGATGGCATTAAATTATTAAATTTCCTTGCCAGTCTCAATATTTAATATCCTGTTTTGTGTTGATTCACAGTCAGTATTAAAAAGTTTGCATTGTTTTGAAAATACACAGAGAGAGGAATTATTATTTGAGATTAAGTACATGTTGCACTGTCTTTACATGAAAGGTACTAATGTTGTATTTTCGTGGGTCCCATCGCACACCTCCTTCATTTTTAACGATCAAGCAGATAGAGCAGCAGCAAAAAGGGGAGCAAAGAATATATTAGGTAGTATTAAGGTTGACTGTCCTTTGTCACACAAGGAAATTAGTCATATCATCGAAAGGGATTTCTGGAGTCAATACAGATCCTCATCAAAACCTCGTCAGCAAACTCTGTCAAACTTTGTGTCGATTAGCCGACCGGTTTTCAAGCCTGGTTTTTTAGACTTCTATGTAATTCCCTACGAACCAAGTATTGCCAGACTGTTAAGTGTGTATGTCGTGGGGATCTTTCAGTTCAACATGTGATTTTTGATTGTGAACTATCGAAACCCTTTTTGAATGGTGTTTTATACCAAGCGCTGACACTGGGCATGTTAATGTGTTTGACTTTTTAGATTCGTTGCCAGTTATTTCTCTTGTTAAATTAACGAGATACCTTTTTGAAAGTCCATTAAGGAACATTTTATAATCATAATCGTAAGTTAGATTACTTTAGTTATTTTTTCTCTAATTTTTCATAGTTACTGTCCTATAATTCATCTGTCCTTTATTTTTGTTCTATGTAACCACATCGTCCTCTTCTCTTCTTTTTATGATAATAGTCTAAAATTGTAAACACTATGTTATTTAGACGTCTACAATCACCTATATGTGTGACGAGACGTAAAACAGAATTCCTTCCTACACACACACACACACACAGTGTTTATTCCAGATCACCATGAGACTATTCACTAGAAGAGACGCATTAGTGGCATTCAGCAATACTTGTTCTGTGTTGTCATTTGCAGGACAATACCAACCACACAGAGAAATTCCGTCATGGAGACAGTAACTGTTAAGACCACAGGATTTGACTTCAACTTCACCCCCCCCCCCCCCCCCCCCCCCCCCCCCCCCCGCCTCTCCCCATCCCATCCCCTCTGCTTTTCGGTCCTCTCCTTCACAGACAGAGACTTTGGTAGTCAACAGATGGGATATCATTGTACATCTTTTCAACACATTATCACATGTGTCTTTTCTTCCTTTCCCTCTTCTCCTAAACGCATCTCTTGATGTATTTTTCCCTTTCCTCATACGGTAACATTGTAGATGGCAGAATTCTTTATTTCCATTTCCATCCAAAATGGAAAGGCACACTCTCTTTGATGACATTTGCGATCAATTCAAGTTCTTCCGAAATGTAAATGTATCGGAGATAATATGGGGTTTCAAGCTCTGAAAGTAAAAAAACCAAAAAAAAACAAAAAAAAAATGGTTGCTGAAACGTGTTCATTAAATCCCTGTAAAATTAGAGTTTGATCATAACTTTGCTGACTGAATCAGTCACTGTGCTAAATATGTAGTTCGGAATTTCGTTTCTTTTGCTCTACACTTGCATTGTAACATAATATGATATGTCCGTAAATTGTTATGGTGAATCCAAAACGTGTTATACAGTCTTGCCAAGTTTTTAGCAAAGCACTCTTGCTGGAGTTATTCGTGACAGCTCTCTGTCCATGGAAGAAGTAGAAAAAAAAAAAAACTACACTCAACCTCCGTGTTTGACTTCCTTGACGATCGTACGAAAAATAAGGTCGTATTATAGTGCCAGATGTAACCCAGGGAAATAAAGGATATAGGGCAGTGAGGGTGTAGGGATGGGGAAAGGTGGGTGGTGGTGAGGAACTCACCTTACTGCTACAACTTTCCGTGATAAAGGGGTGTAAAGGTTTAGTTCACTGCTTTGACTTTGTAGTTTTGATAGTCTGCTGTTTTTATCGACACTACACTATCACCCACTTGGTTCTTCATAGTGAGTTAGAGTTGTCCATCATACTGCGACAACATACAGTGATTTGACAGGAGGAAAGCTGTTCCATCAGTGAGCACTTCGTATGCGTTCATGTGCAAGTTTTCAGAACAGAGTTTATGTACTAACGTTGTCTTCCCTGACATAACGTCTGTAACAATGTCTGGTTTTCATTACTTACCGTTCGTTACATCTCCGGCTGGCCAAGGACAAAAATATTAGATAAAAAATGTGTTATTTTTCTACTCAGGCTGAATGCTAGGGAAGCTAAAACAACATGGAAAATGCAATAATCAAGACATAAATGATAACAACGCTTCTCTGGAACAGTCATGAATTTACATACAAAGTATAACATACATAGATGACTTTACCTACAGGATATAATATGAGCGTATCTTTGGTTTCTTCTTCTTGTCAATTCATATTGTTCTTGTTGCAATTTCATGTTGTTGGTTTTGTTGGTTGGTGGTGGTGGTGGTGGCTGCTGTCATCATCATCATCATCATCATCATCATCATCATCATCTTCTTCTTCTTCTTCTTCTTCTCCTCCTCCCTTCTGAAGTTTTGTATTGGATACTGCACTTCTTTTGCAATTATCAAATAGTTGATATAATTGTTACCTCTTAAATCTGGCAGCAAAAAAAAATGCTCATGCGTGCGCACGCACGCATGCGCACGCGCGCACGCACGTGCACATGCCAGAGAGAGAGAGAGAGAGAGAGAGAGAGAGAGAGAGAGAGAGAAGATCTTACCAGTCACATTTATAAACTGTTATATTGTGGATCCAAAACGTATCGATCAAAAAAAAAAAAAAAACAAAAAAAAACGTGATGAGATATTTTCTAAGCACACACACACGTGTGATGTCGACAGTCAATATAAGCTTTCCTGATTTGGGTATTCAATCGAGGATGGTGTTTTCCATTTCCTGTGCCCACGAGTGACACGTCCCGTTGCGAAAGACTTGATAATTGAGATATCTTATCGGGAGCTTTGTGACAGATTGGAAACGTTCTGTCACACAACTGCTTCAAGGCGAGTAAGGTTGCGTGTACATGGGATGAGGGCACAAGGGGTGCGGTTGGTTGCAGTCCCTCTGGGGACTGGAACGGAACGTGGGTTGGAAGGGTTGGAGAGCTTGTAATTCGCAAGGAATCGAAAAACGAAAGATGAAACAGAGACAGTCATTTCAATTCACATGTTATAGCCTCTCAGTTATCTTACCTTTTTTTTCCCACTTCTCTCTCTCTCTCTCTCTCTCTCTCTCTCTCTCTGTCTCTCTCTCTCTCTCTCTCTCTCTCTCTCCTCTCTCTCTCTCTCTCTCTCTCTCTCTCTTTCTTTGTCTTTCTCTGCCGCCCTGTCTGTTATTCTGTCGGTCGGTTTGTCTGCCTGTCAGCCTGCCTGCCTGCTTCTCTGGCTGCTTGTCTGCCTGCCCTACCCGCTCTCTCTCTCTCTCTCTCTCTCTCTCTCTCTCTCTCTCTCTCTCTCTCTCTCTCTCTCTCTCTCTCTCTCTCTCTCTCTCTCTCTCTCTCTCTCTCTCTTTCTACGTCTACGTTTATTTTGTTTGTTGAAGACAAAATTGACCACAAATGAGTATTTCCTAACCATGTTATGTTCGCTGCAACTAAAACAAGGATCAGAATGGTATGGTGGTGTGGTGTTATTTTTCGATTTAAAAGAATCATATAGCGTCAGTTGTGTCAAGTGTTTAGATAAATTATACAAACGTGGTATCTGTAAATATAACCAAACGTGTTGAACTTGCCATAAAGAGTTTGTGTGAATAGTACGTTATTTTGCACGGGAAAAATCGACCTTTGTGTGATCAAGTGCTGATGAAAGACGGCCTTGTTATTGTACATTCTACAGCTAGTTTGAAATCAGAATCCCCAGAGTGATCTTCATGCCAAGAACTGCATGCGAACAATGCAGAGTGGAGCAAAAAGCGTGTATAATGGGGTGTCATGGTTTTGCAGAAATGTCTTTGTGTCTGTGGATCACTGTGTACTCTGTGACACATTTTAATGAAACACAAACTGGCCTTTGGATTTTGAAAGAAGAGCATACAAACAAACAAAATGTGAAAAAAAAAAAAAAAGCATACATTTGCAAGTGGAACGCAATTTGAAAGGAAGGAGGGAAAGAATGTAAAAGTGTCGACAAAATACTTGTTGAGTTGATTTTTGGGTTTTATATCATCTTGTACGCCCTTTCATTTAATCTTACATACATGTTCATACCTTTTTTTGCCCCGATAGTAAGCACAACAAGCAGACAATTCAGTGTACACTTACCTTTTCAGAAAAATGACTGTTTGATTGTTACATAGCACATAATGGCCTCTGCAAGGAAATAAAAAGCTTATGTAATGTTTAGTAATAAAGTAAGACATCCAATAAGGTTGTACCTGAACATTTTTCCTAAATGAAACTGTAATGTATTTTCCCGTTTCATCTGGTTTTTCAAGAACTGTGTAAAAACATAAATGTCTTAAGTCTGCACTTATTTCGTTAACAGTAAGATAAACTCAACGCTGAATCTCTAACCACTCTCTCTTCTAATCCACCCAGGACGTCTTAATCAACAAAAACTCACGTTATATCATTGTAGACATTCACCAAGAAAGATCTCTTGAAGTGTAGTCCAAAAACTAAGAAAACTACACAACAATGGTAAAGCATAATGTTCACTGATCTGTTGTTCAGCTTTGCAGAACTTCCGATTGGACAATTTATCAAATTACAGAAGCAAAGGAGATCCCTGCAGAGAGATAAGCATGGACACAAGTCTAAAGGGTTGAGCGATATAAACGCTATAAACCAAAACGTATTACTGTGCTATTCACGTGTGGTGTTCCTGCTCTGTTTCAGTGGATGCTGAGAAGTGGAAGAGGCAGTCCATGCTGGGTTTCCACGCTGCCAGAGGCTAAACTGTGCTGCTCTGTTTTCTTCTTCTCTTCCATCCTGTTCTGCTTTCTAACGTTTCAGTCTGAGGCTGTGTAGTCTTACTTATTTCATTTTTGTCAGTTCAGTTTTGGGTTTCAAACCTGGAAAGAGAGTTCAGAGAGAGAGAGAGAGAGAAGGAGAGAGAGAGAGAGAGAGAGAGAGAGAGAGAGAGAGAGAGAGAGTCCCAACCATTCCCCTTCAAGGAGACGTGTGGAATTGTACACTTCGAATAAAAATCCTGAACGATGTAGACACCGTCTTACCTTTCGGGTAAATGAATCAACTGTACACTCAATTTCTTTTTTATCATTTTTTTTCTTTTGATGCGATTTGCCTCTCTCTCTCTCTCTCTCTCTCTCTCTCTCTCTCTCTCTCTCTGTGTGTGTGTGTGGGTGTGTGTGTGTGTGTGTGTGTGTGTGTGTGTGTGTAGAAAGTGTGCGCGTCTGTGTTTCAAGACAGAGAGAGAGGGGGGGGGGAGGGGAAGAGGGATAGAACGAGAGAGAGAGAGAGAGAGAGAGAGAGAGAGAGAGAGAGAGAGAGAGAGAGAGAGAGCGTTTGTCTGGTTCCAATTAACTTTCTTTTGTTGTGCTTTTCTTGTTCTCTTCTTCCAATCTGCTTACAAGGAAATAAATCAGTTAATCAAAAAGCCTCGATAGGGCCAGAAATACGTGAAGCCGTTGACAGAGCCTTATATCTGACATCAACGAGCGAAGTCCTAGCTTAAACCAGTGAATGATCATCAAAACAACACTGGTTTTGTAGAGTCGAGATTCTCAATGGGACAAACGTTCATTTCTTCTTTTCTCGGAGCAGAAGGGGAGCATGAGAAAACAGGCTGTTGTTTGGTCCCTACCAGGTCTAGTAGCTCTGTACAACTTTCTTTGTACTGCCTCACCGCTCTTGGTGCCAGTGTTGTACTCGGGCGGAATAGCCCAGTTGGTAGAGCGCCGGACTCGTGATCCTGGGGTTGCGGGTTCGAATTTCGGTACAGGGGGGATTTTTCCCCTCGGAGGTAACATTGGTTCTGACTCCATTCCCCACACAGTCCTTCGAATGAGACTAAAAACCGTGGTTCCGTGTGTG